>BPLS01000141.1:305449-325282 GCA_019656275.1 Rhododendron kiyosumense
TGTGCAGATAATTGTGGATAATAATCTCAACTGCATTGGTTTATCAAACCATCTCCTGCAGAACTACGGAACCATGTTTATGTCCCCTTGTGCTTCCCACTGTGTGAATGCGATTTTGGAGGAGTTTTCTAAGGTAGATTGGGTGAACAGATGCATATTGCAAGCACAAGCTATTTCCAAGTTTGTATATAACAACTCAGGGGTTCTTGATCTGATGAAGAAGTTCACTGGGGGGCAAGAAATCATTAAGACTGGTATCACAAAACCTGTTTCCAACTTTCTTTCGTTGCAGTCTATATTGAAGCAGAGGTCAAGATTGAAGCATATGTTCAACAGCCCTGAGTTTTCTTCAAATCCTGTTTATGCAAATAAATCTCAAAGCATAACTTGTATTGAAATACTGGACGATGGTGAGTTCTGGAGAGCAGTTGAAGAGTGTGTTGCTTTTTCTGAGCCATTCCTGAAAGTGCTAAGGGAAGTATCTGGAGGGAAACCCGCCATGGGATATATATATGAGCTGATGACCAGAGCCAAAGAGTCGATAAGGACATACTACATTATGGATGAGATTAAGTGCAAGACATTTTTAGATATTGTTGATAAAAATTGGCACAACCACCTCCATTCACCTCTCCATGCAGCAGCCGCATTTTTGAACCCTAGCATCCAGTATAATCCCGAAATCAAGTTTCTTCGGGCTATAAAAGAAGATTTTTTGAGAGTTCTGGAGAAGCTACTACCCACACCTGAATTAAGACGAGACATTACCAATCAGATTCTGTTGTTTACAAGGGCAACCGGGATGTTTGGTTGTAACCTTGCAAAGGAGGCAATTGATACAGTCTCACCTGGTAAGCATATAGTTTTCGGTGGGGTATATGGTTATATTAAGAACTTTCATACATTAAACTCTTTTGTTTGCTTATTCTTATGATATATATTAGTGGGAAAAACAGTTTGATAACCAAATTTATCCTCTATTTTAGCCATAGTGACCACTTTAGTGCCTGTCACTGCACATAGCGATATAAACAGGTTCTTTCCTTAAACCTCACTTGAACTTTTATTGGTAGAAGTTGGATAATACTCCTATCTGATGGTTCTTAAAAGATGATATGGCAATCGAAAAGGAAGAAGAATTATTGCTTGTGCAAGTTTCTTTATGTTTCAGTTTTTGATGGGTTGTTGGTTGTTACAAAGTTAGCAGAACAGATTTAAATCTGCTGTAATCAACTGAATTCAACCCCTCTTAAGTAAGAGGAAAGCTAAACTTCCCAGATGCACGTTCCTGTCTGCACATGGGTGAATTTCGCAACTATTTTGTTTCCGAAATGCTGCCATTGATTTCAGTGGCCGTGTTAGCCAGTGAAGAGTAAACTATACCGCACTTTTATTTCTAATCATAAATTTAAGCTCCGTGTCACTGAAACTACTTGTGAACTGTTATCAATTGTATACAGTTTGTGCAGGTTAAGCTGTTAAGCCATTGATTTGTTCTCGTCGTTTTCTTATTGCATGCATTGGAGATAGAAAACTAAAATATGGGGGAAGAAGAGTGCGTGTGTGCGAGGTTGCGGATGCATTCTTGCGTTATTTGCATGTATGTGTGTATGGTACGAGTTACTATTTGTTGAAATACTGAACATACTGCAAATACATTAATGCAGGGCTTTGGTGGGAACAGTATGGTGACGCTGCTCCGATGTTGCAACGAGTTGCCATTAGAATACTCAGTCAGGTTTGCAGCACTCCTACAGTAGAGAAGCAATGGAACACCTTTAAGCAAATACACTCAGAGAAACGCAACAAGATTGACAAGGAAACACTGAATGACCTCGCCTACGTAAGTTACAACCTCAAGTTGTCTAGATCAACAAAGTCCAAGTCTCTAGAATCCGACCCACTTCAACTTGATGACATAGATATGACTTCAGAGTGGGTCGAGGAAGCTGAAAGTTCAAGCCCCACTCAATGGCTTGACCGATTCGGTTCTGCTCTGGATGGGAGCGACCTGAATACTAGACAGTTCAGTGCTGCTATATTTGGTGGCGCCGACTTATTTGGTTTGTAGTCTTGCAACCCCATGAGGTAGTTGGTATTCTTAATTTCGTTTTAAGTTTTCGCCTTTTGCAATCTTGCATTCATAGAATTTGTTGTATGAGTAGTTAGTTTGACAACTAGTCAGTTTTCTTTACTTATTGCAGTGGCTTGATAGTTCTTGCCTTCTTGTAGATATTAGGTATGTTTGCTTGTAAAACAATCTGGGAGTTAGACAAGTACGCTTATCGCTTTGTATTCCCTTGTAATTATGGAGCAAGGATCCTCTGGTATGACAATTTCGCGTGATCCCACATGCAGAAAATTAGATCCACCGTGGTCCCATTTGACAACCTGTTCATTTTGTAGATCATGTTATGTTAATCATCCAAGCATAAAACTAGACTAATGAGGCAATGATAAAAGTTTGGTCAAATCAGATCTGTTTTTGCGATCAATGACCTGTCAGACTCTGACCATCAACTGCTCTTAAAATAAGTATGGTTCGTTCTAATAGATATCAATGTCCCGTTAACTTGATTTTTTCATAAATGGTGTATGCGTCTAGGCCAGTAAAAATAAACGGTTTGGATCATGAAATGAGACCGTGATGAAACCAATTTTGAGTCACATGAGAAGATCTTGATTAGAGAAGGTATGGGTTTCAGCAGGAGGTCCAGGATTCATGCAGGAAGAACTAGCATGAGATAGATATGAAATATAATGCTTTCGATCATTGCTGTCACCAAGCTGAAGCAAATGGTGTTCCAAACTTTTTAGGCTCTTCAGCGCATACAAAGTATAAGAATCAATCTATTCCCGTCAATACTCCCACATGAGACAATCTTTTTTCCAGATGCTCTCTGGTAAACATTAGCTGTAAATGATTCCAACAAACAAATGGGCAATTATAAAACAAATTTGTGGTCTTCAAGAACATTTACATGTGATGAGAAGATGTGTAGTCTACTATATTGATTATTTGCTTCATTTTCTTTCTATCAGACAGGCATTCTTGTTAAAAATCAACTGCTGATACGGCTTATGCTTGTGTCTACTCAAAAGAATCATGTTATAGCATCCTTCAAATATTTCTGGAATTTGTTGTTCGAGTTATTCTTCTCATGATTTTTGGTGTGATCATACACCTGCGCAGACGGCTCCTGAAACACAAAAATAACATGTCCATTCAGCTCAAAGCAGTCTTCTCAACGTGATCCACTTAAAGAGAGAAAATTGATCACAAAAACTAATATCAAGGACAATCCTTGTATCATTCGTCATGTACACTATGTTTTTTTCCAAATGGGGGGTGGGGGGGGAAGGGAAGCCAGAGAGAGACCTGATGACCAAGATGAGGATGAGCAGCAAAAAGTTTTCTCATCAACATGTTTAACATCAAGCCCAATAAACCAGGAACCAACACTAACATCGTCATGGGCATAAGTACGAAGAATAGATCTGCGAATACAATAGTGCAGAGATTCGTAACTGTTCCTCATGTAGTGGATGATAAAACTGCGGGCCTGCAGCAGCAAGCAACAAATGAACTGACCTGTTTATTGAAACAAACTTAGCCAACGCTTGGGAAATGACAAACATCTCGCCTGAAGCATGACGGAAGTACCTGTTGCATATGAGAAGCCAATCGTTGATATAGGGGAAAGTGAAAACCATGCTGTAAGACCAAGCATGTCAGCAGCATATGGGTTTAATGAGTCAGATGTTAAAGTAACAGAACAGAACAGGAAAGGAAATTGCAAAATGAAGGATCATATACTGCTTTTCAAATGTAATTCACATAGGTAATTCCATTTATCAGCTGGAGCAGAATAAGGTCAATGACAAGCAAATAGAATTCCAGTCAGGATAAAAATCGCAAATTTGGTTTCCTTGCATTGAGACAGAATTAAGAAACTGTGTGTGGAAAATTATGAATTGTGAAACTTCATCTTCACATGACTAACAAGACATAATCAGATCCAGTACAACTTACGTTTTTTTATTCCCAAATTTCCACCAATCTGGTTCATACCACTTGTGGCTCCTACCAAATTCCAGAAAAGGCAAATTCGTAAGAAAGGATAAGATTTGATATTCAGATTCTACACTGATGCTTGTTCTCCTTAGCTTTTTTGGGAGCATTTTGGGCTTTTTGAGTTGTCTTTATTCAAATTTTTTTTTGCATTTGTTAGTCTTGTGTCAAACTTTTGTGGATTATTGGTTCATCTCATCGAGACAAATCGGAAACGTAAAATATTATGACTTTCATCCAAATACTTTTGGAAATATCCAAGATACAGCCCAAAAAACTATAAAAATTTTACTTTTCCGATTGCTCTGGTCGAGACGAATCAATAATCCACATAAGTTTGGCGCAAAACTAATAAACATCATTTTTTTGTGAATAAGGACAAAACGGCCAAAAAGCCCAAAAAGCTAAGGACAATTGTTTATAACCATTTGTCACTGAGTTAAACTTGTAAGCCACTCACTGTTCAGAGAAAACTTCTCCTGATTTCATACACCCAATGTATGCGCGAGGCTTGTCCAAATGAGCTGCAAGTGTACTTCCCAGGGCATCTGCACAGAAAAAATATTTTAAGCATCACAATCCACGAACGTAAGCTCATTCATATGGCCATAGCATTTTTCATGTGACCAGGTCATGCCATCGTTCGAGTAGAAGAATCTGGCATGTTGGATAGAGCTTAGCTGGGTTTTCACTTAATTGAATTGCTGAGGTAATTGTTCTAGTAGAGGCATATCAGGTTAAGGACAGAGGTTTGAGTTGTAGCCACTTTGCAAAGTTCTTTAGGGTTCTACACCAGATTTTAAATATTGAAAAAACAATAAGCATTAAGAAATTCTCGATTACCAACCAATATTTACATAAACATCGTCGTTGACTTTGGCAAAGAACTCAGCATCCCATTTCTCTGAGGCTTGAGCAAAGAAATTCTTTGTCTTCTTTGGAAGCTCCTCAAGCGCCTCTATATGGTTCTCCTATAAAAGGGTAAAAATAAAAGATAACAAATGCAAACAATTAGCATATGTTGACTGGAAATTGCACATGCAAGAGACAATTATATCTGCTAAGGCATGACAAAAGTAAGAACCACTAGAAATGCAAATCAGAGTTAAGATAAAGCATGGTAAATGCATTCAAAGAGCTCTTCAACATACAAGAATAATGAAGTCATTGGTCTGCTTATTTTCACTGTCAATGGCCCTTTCCATACTGTCCCCGCGATTAGAGCTGCATGTTAATACTCCACCATCATATTGAGCTCCAGTTAGCTACCAAATAATATAGGGATGAGAAAAAAAGAATATGATAAAAGCAACCTTCTTCCAATGACGAATCGAACAATGATGCCCTTCCGATCTTCCATCTTTTTCAAAGCCGGACCTGAAAGATAAGGAGCACGGTTTGGTACTTAGGAAGATGATAAACATGCTGAATTTATACTTCAATAAGCCAAACAGTTTCGTTAAAAAAACTTCAAACCGCTAAATTTCTTCCGTACAGGGAATTCTTTATGAGAACATACAACTGAAAGTGTGGCCAGGGCTAACAAATCATAGAGGCATGACAAATCCTACCGAAAATCTCGTGCACAATTGGTTAGTATTACGGAAAACATCATACAGGGTAGAAGTAATGTTGGTTTGCATTAATCACGATTTTTGCCGAGTTAAACTTAAACAGCACCATAATTAAAAGAAAACTAAGGAACAAACCACCAGTTTAAAAGTAGATGAGGCCCTTTACGCCTATGATTGAGTTCCCTCGATTATAAACACCAAGATTTTGGTAAGTGAAGGAAGATTTCAGAAGATAAACGAAAAGAGACTTGAAAAGAAGAAAATTATACTTGAGAAGAATGAAGGGCATAACCCATTGTCTGAACACCGTCCGTACCCAGTTAGATGAATTTCCCTCCATTTACCATGTCATGGGACATCTTTAGTATATCCAAAAGCACTGACGCCTCATTTCACCTTCTTTTAACTTCCATCTCCTTCACTCACTTTTTTTGAAGTACATAATCAAATGATTAGCAAGTGCTTTTCTGTAACTAGTTTTATGCTTGTAAAAACTGCATGCTCTAGTCCTATAACAGAAATATATCTCATAATCAATCTTTGCCTCATGGAAATCAATCTTTGCATTCACTAGTTTCTCTTCCCATAAGTTGAAGCACAGAAGTGGTAATGCAAATGGTGCAAAACAAAAATGGTAACATGTAGATTTCTTCTTTGAATGCAAACTGTCATCAAATGCATATTCCTATCATCAACCTATAACCCCTGGATATTCAGTAGTAACCCAGAGTCGTAAATCTGCAGCTTCTTTTACCAACGTTTCTCTTCATATTAATACTTCACCCTTTATACAGAAAAGAATGCCATCGTGTGTAGGACAGATGGAAAAAAACCCTTAACAGTCCACGAGAGAGGAGGATATAATATCAACTATCAAGTGACATAGGAGAATGGTACTCTACCAGTTCCCATCCACGCTTTACGAATCGCATCTCTATTGGTCTTGCGGCCAAACTCTGTGAGTACTCCTATGACCACTAGAGGCCTTTTCTTAGGTGGCTGATTAGTCACAGCCATGTGGTTCAACTTGAAACCCTCTGGTTTGGCAGCAGCCAGTTCCATCTCAAGAGCTGATAATTTCTTCTGTTGTTCCCTGACAAGCATAAGATCCTTTTTACAAACTGGTTTTGAAAGGAGAAAATAATGCAAGTAAAGCAAAGGCAGCTCTCACTACCTTACCTGCAGGCTATTATTTTCAATGTATCATCCACGGATACTGCAGATTGCCCCTACAAAAGGAAGTGTTAAAATTAAACCAATCGTGTGTCATGTGTGTGGAAACAAAAGTTTATCAGCTTCAATGTTGGGTAAATTGAGTAGGAGGACATAGTATTAGGGTTTATGCCACAATTAGTCCATTTACTTTTTTCCTTGAAGTCTCCAGGACAATTGGCACTCAATCTCTCAAAAATACCCTCAGACGTATCTGTTCATTTTTTGTGTATCTGTTGAAATTTTAATTTTCTTTTTATTTTGACCGTTGACTAGCGTTGACCGGCATCAATTGGTGTATCTGTTCATTTTTGTTGTATCTGTTGATTTTTTATTTTTTCCTCTACCACTCAACTACCACTTCTACCACCACCACCACGACGCCACCACCACCGTCACCATGCCGCCACAACCTTCGCTTCCACCACCACTCCATTACCACCATGCCACCACTTCCACTACCACCACCATGCCACCAAACCCTCCATTTTCACCACCATTCTGCCACCACTTCCACCACCACCACCATGACGCCACCACCACCGCCACCATGCCACCACAATCTCCACTTCCACCACCACTTCTACCACAACTCCATCACCACCACGCCACCACATCCACCACCACCACCACCACTCAACCACCATTTTCACCACAATGCCACCACAACCTCCACTTTTACCACCACCTCTACCACCACTCCACCACCACCATGCCACCACCTCCACCACTTCCACCACCACCACTACGACGCCACCACCACCATGCCACCACAACCTCCACTTCCACACCACCATGCCACCACTCCATCACCACCACGCCACCAAAAAACAGATGTACCAACACAAAACAGATACACCAACACAAAATAGATACAGTTGTATCAATAGCAGATGTACCAAAATAGAAATAAATATACCAAAATACATACACCAACATAACACAAAACAGATACAGATACAAATACACCAAAACAAATACAGATATATCAACATCAGATATACCAAAATAGATCCACAATCTCCACCACCACCACCACCACCACTACAACCTCCACTTAAAAATACAAATATATCAATAACAGATACACCAAAAATCAACAGATATACCGGTCAATATCAACGCCGGTCAACAGTCAAAAAAATAAAAAAATCAATAGATACACAAAAAATGAACAGATACACTGGTCAACGCCGGTCAACGGTCAAAAAAATTAAAAAAAAAAGCTAATAGATATACCAAAAGTGAACAGATACACCAATCAACGTCGGTCAACGCCGGTCAACAGTCAAAATAAAAAAAATATAAAAAAAGACATTTTTGTGTTAGCCAAACAAGACCCTTGTCTCATTAAAGTCAATTTAAATGAAAATACATTTTTTTTTGTTAGCCAAACAAGGCCCTTGTCTCATTAAAGGCAATTTGGTCTTTTCGCGGACCTTAAACTTCAAAATATTTTCATTAATGGATTTTACACATCACTGAAACTTAAGCTGGACTAAATCTGCTTTGAGACCTCTTCTTTTGGACTTTAGACCAATTTGTTGAAACCTTTATTGGTGCAGAATAGCCCACTTCAAAAACAACATCAATATAACCCATTTTGAACCTCACATCGACAATAACTTGACAATCATCACTAGTATTAGAATAAATAGTACTGAAAAATAGAGCTACTTCAAATGTACCTTTCACTAAAAAGGTAAGATGTAGTGCAATTTGTCAGAACACACATAAGCTTAGTTATGACATGTCATACCTCATGCCTTGACCCGAAAGGCATGTTTTTCCTGTACATTGTGACATAATCTTTTCTACATCATCAACACTGAAAAAACTCAAAACCAATCTCTGTATCATTACCTGTCCAGTTATCCTATCAAGCTCTTTGATTATATAGACCCGGTTCTCTGCGTCCTGCCACAAACTATTGCCAAAAAAAATAAAAGAAAAGCCGGAAAGATATAGTTAGTAAATCTGATATTACGGGAAAAATGTGGTTGTAGTGGGCCGAAGAATACAGTTCAAACCAGATGATTCGTTCAGCAAAGGGCTTGAACCTAACGGTCCTAACCCATCATTCACCCAGTTCAACTGGACAATATTCCAAGTCCCGCAGTTCGGTGCTCGGGGCTCGGGCATCACTAAGCTCGGACAGTGATAAGCCCTCAATAGTGTAAATAATAGGGCTTATCTCTCCCATTTTTGTCACACACACGAGCACAACTTGCTTGATTTGAACGATATTGCACGAAAGGTGTGTTTTTGTCGTTTTCAGGTAAATCGTGTGAATAAGGCGTTTTTGAAGGCCATGGATAGCCCCAAGTGTGTCCAAGTACCCAAAACCACGTGGCGCTCCGCGACCGAGTCCCAAAAGTCATGAAAAGAAGCTTTGAAGCATACTCGGGATGTCCAAGGGTCAAGGGAAGTGAGGGAGATGTGAAGATGTTACCCAAAGCAATTCATTTTCCGACCAACTGAGGGTAAAATCGTCATATCTTTTGATGTAAAAATTACTTTTAATCCAAACCACTTGGGTTAGAAAGTAGGCTCAACAAGCTTTCAAACAGTTCGAAGATCACCCAAATCCGAGTTTGGAAGTGTCCGGAGCGAGCCCGCGAAGTTCAGCAAACCAAAGGCAAAAATCTGTGAATAGTCCTACCGGTAGGTGAATAGTTCTACCAGTAGGAAACCAAATCAGTGAGGCCACAAGTTTGCTCCGAAGAACTCCTACTGGTAGGAGGTCAATCCCTACCAGTAGGAGCCCAATCTGCAAATGTTTCGGTGGCAATTTTGCAATTATCTTGGATGAGGGCTAGGGGCTATATATACTCTTTATGCACGAAATTAGGGGAATTCTCCCTCTTCCCTTTCTCTCTCTACCTCCCTCCTCAGGTTTTGCCTCAATCCTCCATGGATTGAGCTTAGATTTCCATTTCCCATGTAATTTCTTCAAGAATCATGTAAGTACTCTTAATTTCAATACATGTTTTAGTTGTTAATCTCGTTTTTCACCATGTTTCTAGCATTTCCTTCATCTTTCTTGCTTTGTTCATCTCTAATGGAGGGGTAGCCTCCTTGGCTTGGTCATGGGGTGATTTCTACCCCATGACTTGGGTAGTTTAATGGGTTTTTTTTTTTTTCTTGTACTTAATGTGGTTTGTGAATGGATTAAGTTCATTTTTATGTAACAAAACTTAGGGTTGTTAACCTCTTTGATTATGTGTAGGCAAGGACTTGATCTCTTGCCACATATAATGCTTGGAGCTATGTCACTCTAAGTGTTTGCCAAAATGCCTCAAAAAACTTGTTAAGCTCTAATCTTTGGTCTAAACCATGTTAACTTCTTTGATTGGGTGTAGACAAGGCTCTTGGCACACCCAATGCTTGGAACCATGGCTCTCTTTGTGTTCGATAAAATGCCTAAACGAGTCTACATCCATTTCTAAACCCCGTTGTATGAGTTAAACTTGATTTTCATGGTTAAATCATCCGAGTGAGATCAAATGACAATGACTCTCACTTGAGTTATCGAAGAAAAGCATTGAACGGCCTAAGTTATGGGCGGAATGAACCCCTAGACCTTGCCACTTTTAGTTCCTAGTCAATCTTCATTTTCAATTAAGTTAGGAGGTAGAGAGAATTCCACAGCTCAAAAGTTGGCCGTCTCAACGCCAAACCTAAAGGTTGGCGGTCCTAACGCTAAAAACCCTTCGTAAAGCAAACCTCCCGGCCTAGCTCCATTGGTTCTCCGTGGATTCGACCTCGGACTTCCGAGTTTATTATGCTACAACCGATCTAGCCCTATGCTTGGGGTGCTTCTTATTGCATCACACATCAAGGTTGCAAGCAGACAGAGCGTATCTTGATCATTGAATAACAAGTGCATCCGTGCCTTGTTGGCTCGGACTCCATGCTTCGGACAACTCATTGGTGCCAGCTCATCCGTGAGCGCCTAACCGCCTTGCTCAATATGTCCTGACTAATGTCAGCCGAACGGTTACAACACGAGCCAATGTGATGACAGCTCACACACGTGAATAGTTACAACCTTATCTCATACATGATGTCACCCAAAGGCGGTTACCGTGCGTGCTAGGCATGCCGAACTTGGAGAGCAAGTCACAAAAGTCTATATAAGGTACATGGATAAACCCTAGAGAGGTTCGTTCTACTTGGCTGTTGGCTCCCAAAACCTAGTCTTGTACTTTATCTCTCTTGAGCACATACTTACTAGACCGTCGGAGTGCCTTTCCAGTTGGCCTCCGACTGGTTTGGCACTAACGGTGCGTTACCGGTGCAGGCTAAGGTGGACGGAGCTAGGGGGAGCAAGAGGTTAACCAGAGGGCTAGACGAGGATTCTTCTGATCACAAACCCCCACAATGGTGATGAGCCAATTATAGATGTGCTTGTTGCATGAGCTAAAAAGCTAGCTATGAATGTTGTGAAATGAGTTTGATCACCCAAATTCCTTTTTTATTTTTCTTTCTTTCCTTATCCTCGTAGGCATTACTCACATCTCAATCCCGTTCACAGAAAAAGTATCCAAGTTTCTCTAATTTTCATGTGCTTGGTGGAAGCGCTAAAATGAAGACAAAAAAAAGGAGAGGTGCAATGTTCTGGACTTGCTGAATGTGAGTAGTGGGCTTCAGCTCCACTTGTTTCTCACTAAAACTCCTTTAAAAGGCATTTCATGTTTTCTAACTTCCACGTGTTTGGTTGAAGCTCCAAAATATACAAGAGGTAGACTGTTCAGGATGTAATGTTAGTACATAGTAAGTAATGGAATTTTAGCTTCACATTTTTTGAAATTAGGAATTCAAAAGGAAAATTAAATATATTTTATCAATGTACCTAGTCGAGTAACCTACCCAAACAAACAAACAAAAAAAAACTGTTGAGGACTATTGATCACTCCTGTGTACGCAGGCCATTATGGCCGAACTGCTTAAACCTCTTATGCCTTCTCTCTTTCTTTCATATCATATTTCCAACATGTTTCTAACTTTAAAGCTAAATCTCCATGGAGATAGAGTGAATTCTGAAATGCATTGTGAATTTCCGAAATGTCAATGCAGCATCATCCTTGTGGCCTGTGGGAACTTATGCATACAATATTTTGTTATACTAGAGTTTTCTTAAATGCATACACAGTAACACAGAGTTCATATCTTGTGTATATCTCGCTCTAGACCTGGATAGGTTTTTATTTGAACAGTGAAGAAAAATCTGGGTTTGTATATACACTATGAGCATACGTATTAATATTCAATGTTATCAAACAGGATCGGATTTCTAGATTCTAGTCAAATATATATGTGCACTTGGGCAATAACCTAGATACCAATCCGGAGATAGGTACACCTTTTAAGCACATTTATGACAATAAAACGAAGTTATGCAAGTAGAATAGGTCTATCAACTCCCAAGGGATTGGCTTAGTAGTCAAGGCTTGGGACTTAGGAGTTTGCTCTCTCCCAATGTCTCAGATTCGAAACCTCTCAGGTGCTATCAACTTATTTGGGGCCGGTCCATACGGAGCTTTACTCCGATGTTAATTGGGCTTCCCGCAAGTGGGAGTTGGGATTGGGCCCTAGGATTAGTTGAGGTGTGCATAAGATGTTACAAACTCACAGGTAAAACTCACCCTTGGAGATCGGCTTATAAGGGGAGATTGGCTTATAAGGGTAGCGTGCCCAAGAGCTTATGTGCACAAGGCCAAGTCCATACTTAGGCGATTTGGGACATGTGATTGTAACATACCACCACGTTCCACAACCGATGACCATGGCAGCCCACTCTATCGACTCTGACCCGATGGTAGCCCTTTCTCTTTTTTGGCGGCTCCACTTACCTATCAGTATTCAATGCTTTTAAGTAGTTTAATCCAGCCTATAGGTTGCCCCCTCTGCGGGTCGAATTACAACACAATGGCTAGCTCTGATACCAATGTTACAAACTCAGGGGTAGAACTCACCTAGAAATCCGGTTTGCAAAGGAGGGTGCCCAAGAGTTTATGTACACAAATTGCAACAAATTAACATGGAAAAACTACGCTAAATTACTAAATTCAACTAATACTTTTTTTGAACAGAAATTCAACTAATACTTATATAAAATTAAAAAAAAGAAGAAGATTTCAAGCAATAGAAATTACATAATGTGGTCAAATACTCCAAGAAAGACGATAAGAAGAAGAGAAAAGCTCACCGGCCGGCCACGTAGAAGGAGGCGATGGTGGCGAGCATGGAGAGCATGAGAGTTGAAATGCGAGATGTATACATAGTACCGGAGAGCCGACTGTTCGATCCCTTGCTCTGCATTTTCGTTCCAGTCGAGATGGAGTTTGGTTCAACCGATCCGAAACGCTGCAAACGGAGACGGATCTTTCTTCAACCGACTGATCATTGGTTCCGATTGACTCCAATTAACAAGAAGGTAGATTTACAGGTAGGATTTGTTTGAACTTATTAAAAAATAATTTCTAAGACGAGGCCTGGGGCTGGGGACCACCAAACTTGCTAGATTGGTCTCCGAATTCAGTGCCCGGGCGGAACTAGTGAGACTTCATTTTCAGGTGAGGTTTGTAAGGGATCGGGAGATGCTGCCAAGCGGATCCGAATTTTGATGTGTGTGCTGTCCATTCGGCCAATCCAAGCCGTTTATGCTTGATTATGAACGGTTTAGATTGTGTCTCAGTCGAACAATAATGGATAGCCAAAATCTATTCGGTCAAGATGTAATCCGAGTCATCCATTGTTGAACATGAATGATCCAAATTGACGCAACATACAAGTTGTCCCTTTAGGCTTTAGCACCCCTAATTCACCGTTTGTAGTAGGAGCAACTCCAACCAAGCTTTACTCCAAATCTCTAAAGAAAGTTTGTATTTTACTCTATTTTTTTGTTACCTTATGGAGAATCTTTTTAGAAATTTTTGTCTCCAAAATTGGAGATCTTTATTTTGGAGATGAAACCAAGCAGTTGGCCAAGAAGTCTTGACTTGAGACTTCAGTATTTGCTCTATCCTAAATTTTCAAGTTTAATTTTCTTTACCAATAATTCTTGGGGCCACCTTATTTCCACATGTAAAAGTGTGAAATAACTGTAGAAAGGGCTATAGTGATCAGTCCGAGGTGCACGCAAGCTTGCCCAGGATATCCGGCATTACCAAAAAAAATAGAGACCAATTCCCGAAAAACGACAATAAAATTGAAGAAAAAAGGATAAATTACGTACTTACCCCTCAATATAGAGATTTAGAGCATTGTAGTCTTATAGAGTGTGGTTGGAGTTGCTGTGAGGGGACAAAATTGACCCTGCTGTTAATCGAGCCCGGAAACGAATTGGGCCGAACAAGGAGTCCAACAGTTGAGGGACTTTAGGAGCCACAATAACTAGCCCATTCACAATGCTGGACCGGCCCATACGTGTATGTGCAGATGATCCAACCTAGTATACGAGACCCTCAGCACTGATCAGCACTAAACTTTGCTATACGAGGTTTAAGTTTAATGCTTTTTTTTTTTTGAATAATATAACGATTTATAAAATAAAAAATAATTAGTATAAAATTCTAATTTGGTCTGAGATTTGCTGGGATTATGAGAGAACCTGTTTTCCTGTCTAGCGTATTATATGTTTTCAACATCTCTATAGTTACACATTTTTTAATAATCGGATGTATGAGTAATCTTGCACTCACGTTAATTGACTCCAACATCCTGGAGCGGTCGCACTAAGGAATGGAGGGGTTCAAGGGAACCTCCTGGGTCCAACAAATGCTCTAATTTTTTTTTGTATTTTTTACATGTAATTCATTTTCTTTTAATATTATTGGTACTGAATTGTTCATTCGTAGCTAAAATAATAAAAACTCACTTAAATTTGTGATATACAAAAATTTCCTTTTATGTTTTTGTCACCGATGAACGGTAATCCTGGAGCCACCCTTGAATATTTTTAACACATGTAGCAATCGGAAAAGCTTGTTAAATTTTCATACAATTTATGATAGCATCACTGTAATCGAAAATGATGTTTGTAGTCCGCAAGGGACAACATGCGTGTATCAAAGCCATCCGTGCTCAGCAACGGACAGCTCATATTTTATCTTGGTAGACGGCTGAGATCTATTCGACTGAAATGAAATCTGAGTCGTCCCTTGCCGAACACAAATGACTCGGATGGGGACAATATGCATATGTTGTCAGGAACCCCCAAATATTACATCCTTATTAGCATCTTTTCCGCTCGCCAAGTGACCAAGTGTGATATGCTTGTGGCACAACTAATTAATTTGCACATATATAGCCACCACAGCATGTGACCAATTAATAAATGGTTACCAAACAAACAAGATCTTTGCGATTAATAACCCGAGGGCCCTATCATATCTCCAACAAAATAATAATACTAGCAAACCCGGACCCTGCAATAATGCGAATTTGTGTACGTGTGACTAATGTAAATTTATAAAACATATATATTTGTCTTTTCTAATCATCAAACTATACAAAATATTACTACCACAACATGTTACTAATTATCTAGGGTTTTCGAGGGCACGCGGAGCATGATGCGTTCAGGGTTTATGAACACAGTTACACAGATCACCACCATGAGAGAGAGAGAACAAAAGATGAAAGGGTCCAGGAAAGTTGGACCCGGGGGCTCTGCTGCCCGGATCGGCGCAGTACCCCCTACCCAGGCCCAGAAACGGCGACGTTTCATTTAAAAAAAAAAATCAAACCACCACTTTGCAATCCTATGAAGCAGAAACGTGATTATGAGAGCCTTAAAGACAAAATTTGATTATGTCTCTTTAGAATAATATGATCAAAATAATAAGATCTTCACATCCGTTCAAACGGATTAAAAATTGGAGCACTTAATTTTTTAGACCATTTTTTTATTAAAAAATATAGTTAAAAAATTAAGTGCTTCAATTTTTAATTCGTTTGAATTGGTGTGAAGATCTTATTATTTTGATCATATTATTCTAAAGAGACATAATCAAATTTTGTCTCTAGGGCTCTCATAATCACGTTTCTGCTCCATAGGATTGCAAATGGATGTGGAATTTTTTTTTTTAAATGAAACGGCGCCGTTTTGGGCCTGGGTAGGGGCTACTGCGCCCATCCGGGCAGCAGAGCCCCCGGGTCCAGGAAAGTTCAGGGTTTTCTACTTTCTGTGGTGAAGGCACGTGGAGCAAGATGTATTTTGAAACATCTAATTGAAGGGTTGGGATCAAAACTGAACCAAACTGACTCACCTATTAAAGCGACCAAAATTGCCAAAAAAATGTTCGGTTCAATGGATCAGTTCGGTTTTTCGGATTAAATTTCATCCCTACCATACGGTGCAAATTGTTTTTCCGGGGAAAGGATAAAACAGAGAATTTGGCTTTTTTTTTTTTTTTTTTTTTTTGTTCTTATTCAATTTTTTTTTTCGCATTTGTTAGTTTTTCGTCGAATTTTTTAGAATTATTGTTTTATCATGACGAGAGGAATCTAAAAAGTTAAAAATTACGATCGAAATCCAATTTTTTAATGAAAATGAAAAAAAATTGGCTTATTAGCTTATTTTTGTCTTTATTAAAAAAATTAAATTTTGATCGTAATTTTTTGCTTTTTAGATTCCTCTTGTTAACAAAGCAATAATTCTAAAAGAAAATTGGATTTCAATCATAATTTTTTACTTTTTAGATTCCTCTCGTTATGACAAAGCAATAATTCTAAAAAAATATTAGATTTCAATCGTAATTTTTTACTTTTTAGATTCATCTCATCATCACAAAGCAGTAATTCTAAAAAAATCGATGAAAAAGTAACAAATACAAAAAAAAAATTGAATAATAACAAAAAAAAACTAAATAACTTATTTAGCCGAATGAGTTCTAAGTACAAGAAAAGAAAAGAACTTTATACTCCCAAACACCACTCAAATTGGGTTCCGATTTTGGGCCAAAAAAGGCAGGCATTTGGAGCACAACACATTCTGTTGTGATCAAGTCATAGCAGGCCCCCGATTTCCCGTCTTCTTCTTCGTCCAGTCGTCCTTTTTAATACTAAATTCTTCTTTTTTTTCAAGGTAATTGTGGTCAATAAACACATATAGACTCTTCTAACGGGGTACGGACCTAGAATGGCTCTTCGCAGGCCTTCTTTGAGTGTCGAACAATTAATTCAAAACTGATACGGACAAGAGGAATTCAACTGTTTAATTAAAATAAAGAATTATGATGGACCTTACAGATGCTCTTGCAATGTAATTTATGTCTAGTGTTCTGAATGTCAAAGTAAACACGAGAGGCTCTTGTATAATGACAAATTGCGCCATAACGAGTAATAAATGCAGTGATGAGGATATCGACAAAGAGGCTAGGGGGTGCGGACGAAATGAAAGGAGATGTGAAAGCTTGAAAGGGCTGTGGATGTAAAGGAAAAAAGTACAGTAACATCTAAATGGAAGTCCAATAATTTTAAGTATTCCGAACAATTATCCCACCAGAAAATGAATCGAAAAGAGAAATTAGCAGTTGAGATTCTTTGTGATGTAAATTTGAACCATTAATTTTTCTTTCGGTGTGTTTTTGGAGTAATTTGTCGGGATACGTAGCATTGCTCTTCTTTTTGTTTGTTTTGTTGTACTTTATTTTCGTATTAGTATAACTGAGTTGATCTTTTTGCTAAAAAAAAACTATGATTAATAACTTCTCAATTGGCCTGTATTATTTTCTCCTTTTTGGGCAATTACGAGAATATAAGAATATAAAAAACTTTAATTAACTTGTTAAATTTCTTAGAGGGTTCTAATTTAAAATCAATTGGTTATAGGTGATGTAACCTTTAGAATATATTAACCAAGCTTAGGTGGCTTAAATAAGCGGCGTAAGATTGAGTCTAACAAAACTAATCATTGTTTCTTGATTCGTAAGATCTCACTTAATTGGAGGGCCCAGTACCTAGCTTGTAAGCTCAGCTTTGTTTGAGGGCTGGTCCCGGCAATCCCTACACATTTGGTGCATGATCTTGTGATAGATTTTCTTGCATTTTTCCCACCGTACACCTAATTGAAGTCACATAATTACCGAACGTGCTTGACTCTTGAGCATGAGAAACAGCACGAGCACCAAAACATCATTCAAAAATATCTTAAACCACTAAAATTTGTGAGAGCGAAAAAGCAAGAGCAAGAGCGCAAGCAAGGGTTAATTAAAAGTGTTACCGAAAAAAGATCCTACTGGAAGATTATGCGATCGAACGAGATAGAAGTATGAGGGTGAGATGGTGAAATTTTCTGATGGCGCAAGTGGGAATGAAAGTATATCTGGAAGCTAGCTTGAAGTAGTAGATTGATATGTGATAGGATATGGACGGTGTGTTCGTACTTATTGCCTTTGTTAGTTCTTGCTAGCTACCGTCCACACACACACACTCTCTCTCTCTCTCTCTCTTCTATGTCGAAATTAATCAACTTTTAGCAGAACCCACCACACAAATCTAACTCCAACAAGCACATGGGATCCTTTAATGGAAATCGGCATTATCCTCTTTATCATGGCGTACCCTAGCTAGCACATATCCAACCAGTGTCCTTATCACCCATTGCCCTTGAATCTTGATAATGCAATTCTCCCGTCTTCTCTCGGGTTGGATTTGTTTGGGAAAGGTTTCTAGGGTAATAGATATAGACAGATAGAGAGGTCGGGGTAATAAATGAAAGAGAAAATGTATTGAAAACCGTGTTATGAGAGAGATGATGGTTTTAGGCGACAAAACCAAATGGAGTTGTTCGAGGGACTCATTTTGATGTGCACACCCAAGTAAAGATATTCGGATTTTCTTTGGCCAAGTAAGTAACAAGTCAAATCTTTTCTTAAACGATAAACTTGGTCATTCGGGGGCCCAAACAGCGATGAATGTCCGAAAAAGCGGCTTAGGCCATGACAAAGCGATGGGTCTTAACCGTTGAACTGTTCCGGATCAAACATAGGCGGGCGCAACGTGAAATTCCGTAATTGCATAATTACTGTTTTGGCACCGTTGGCTTGAAATGCCTAAGGTACTCTTCTCCCATGGCTTCTGCATCAGGAAATACCATGGCTCTTATGCATGACTTTACCATCGGCACTCTCTTATGGGCAGGGATTACCTTTTTTTTCTTGTTTTATCCCCCTTCACTCCCTTCGGATGTAAATGGTAGTAGTAAAAAAGAGAGTGCAGATGGTTCAAATGGTTTTGTACATATATTTTTTTGTAATGCAAGTTGTCTTAAGTCAATTTATGCGCATCTCAGACTAATTCTTACAGTCCCTCCTACAGCCGTTTCACATAAGTACTATGGGGGATGAGTTGATCCCAAGAGTTATTTGTAAGGAGAATCGAATTTGAGATCTTAGAATGAAGTAAATACCTAAGTTCCAGGTCAAGACTATTTGGCCAATCAGTAGGAGTTGTGACCATGAACATATATTCCCTAAAAGAAAACGTGACAATGAATACCAGCTCATATAGCTTATCAATGAAGCGTTCGTAGTGATCACAATATTCAGGCAATATGAATAATGAAGCCAATGAACGAATCTTTTGTTGACCCTACACGTATTCAACTTTATGCAACATGTTATTTTTTTATTATAAATTTATTCAATCATTTGGGCCGGGTATTTGAAAATTTTAATTCAATCATGTCTGGTGGCGGGAGCCAGATATGAGATTTTTTTCCCATTGCCAAACCACATATTTATTTGGTCGTGATGCACATGGTTGAACAGCTTTTCCCATTACGTTTGTTGGAATTTTCCGAATAATTGGTCAATGAATAATTTAGGCATTCGGAGGGTCTTTTCAAGTAACCGAAAAATTTTACTGATTATGTTCATTCATCGAATTTGGACATGGTTTCATATTCATGGAAGTGGTAGTACTGCATGAACTGGGAGAAGCTTTTGGTTTTCCCGAGCCTCCCAA
>BPLS01000141.1:332141-418286 GCA_019656275.1 Rhododendron kiyosumense
CAGTGGGGTCGCGTGACTCCCCTTGCCCTCACATGCTTCCGCCCATGATAGACAGTGAACACGATCGATCTCTCGTCTCCGCCACACAACAGAAGAATTGGATTTGGATCTTGTGTCGTACGTTATCCTCAACTGTCGGTACATTGACAAAGAAAAACTACAAAACCGGCCGTGTAAAAGATGAGAGTAATTAACATACACGTACCAGTTCCGGACGAGAGAAAATTCCTCTCGCGTCAGCCTCTACGAGTACAACCGTTGCTTTTCGAGCACGTACGGACGAAAAAGGAAGTTTCCTTCCAGCCCCTTTGTACGAAACCAAAAGTGAAGAGGACGGTTCAGACTCTCATGTGATAGTCCGGCTTTTGGTATAGATAGATAGAGATAGACTGTGATCTTGTTTTCGGAAGAACACTCCCTAGTCCAAGTTGAAAGATCTGCCACATATATGCATTAAGATGCTGGGATTGATGAGACCCATTTTTACTTTCTTCTACTTTTTGGTATAGGAAAAATATTGGCATGAATTGAAAGAGGAAGGCCCGCTGGACAGGGAGATCTATCTGTGAAAATTTTATATTCATCTTAAAATGGCAATGAGCGGAGTGCTGATCTCAACATTATTAAATGATCACACATTTCACTTCCAAGCAATGTTAGATTATATTTCCTTAACATTGATTTCCCTCGCGTGTAGTCGCGTTTGAGGTAATCTCTTTTTGGGTTTATCATCATGCAGTCTTTTTGTTGGTCTCTCATCATCGGGTGTTAATTGTGATTTTTCTAAAATATGAAGTGGAATGGCCCCGCTATGATAATATGTGAAAAGTTTATATCCATCTCAAAATCAATTGAAAATGAGTGTAGTCAGGGATGGAGCCAGGGACGGACCAATAAAGGCTGTCGCCCCTTCAAAAAGAAAAAAAAAACTACTATTATATGTAAAAAAAAAATTCCTATAAAAGTATATATATAAGCTCACTCCTGTGTATATAGGTTCGTCCCTGCGTGATGAAATTCCTGGCTCCGTCCCTGAGTGTAGTGATCCCAAATAGTATATCAAGCGGCCACTCATTTCACTCTCAAATGATATGAGATTATATTTTCTCAACACCATCGACTTATGAGAGTCGTTTTGCTTTTGTGTTTTAGCAAGGGCGTTTAGACAGTCCATCTGCTATCCCACCTTTTTTTTTTTTGGAAGAGGGTGCTTGGTGTCCTTAAGAGCTGACATCGATCCTCTTTTTATGTGCCTCATCTCGTCGTTCGTCCTGATAATCAATAGTCTAAATTTTAAAAACACCATTTCAGGAAAGAGTTTTGGACGGTAAAATGGCGCGCTGCTGCACGTTGTTGTGTTCTGCTTACAGTAGCCCCCACTTCCTATAGATAGGAATAATAAGCCATAAGTACCGCGGTAAAATAATTTTTATTTAAGAGAAGGACACCAGCCAAAAAAAATTTAGTAGAGGTCCTTCAACTTTTTGAGTTGTTTAGCAATAAGGCCAAAACATGTTTTCACATACAAAATTACGGGTAGAGGTACCCTAGGGTTTAGGCCATTTCATAAGGTTTTAGATATTATAGGGTTTTAGTAATTTATGCACTTTCATAAAAGTACCTTAGAGTTTAAAATTTTAGACACTTTCACATAGTACTCTGGATTTTAGGCACTTTCACTAACTTTTAGTTATTAGTGAACTTTCACTAGTTTTGCAAAAAAAGTATTTTAGTAATCATATAGTACATTAGGTTTTAGGCATTTTCACCAACTTTCAGTTATTAGTGAACTCTCACTAGTTTTGCAAAAAGAGTATTTTAGTAATCATATAGTACACTTGTCTTTATTGCAAAAAGTCTCCCTTGAAAATAATTCGTTTGAGATTATGAAGGAAAATAAGGAATCTAAAGGAACATTCCTTTTTCACATACAAAGGAGTGGGCAGATATGCGTGGCATAGAAACCGGAGGAGCAAGCGTCAAGAGATCACTAGTTCAAATTCTTCGAAGGTTAACATTTTCAATCATGGGGCCACAAGAGATTTGCCTGACTCTCAATTTCTAGATTTCAAAATTACCGAGGTGCACGCGAGCCAGCTGAACATCTATTTATGGGGAAAATGTGAATATAGAAAGTTTTGCCACAAAGATTCAATCATTTGCCTTCAGAGCCAAACTTTAGGGAATTTTTTTTTTTCATTATTGATCGTAGAAACCTGAAACTATGAGTACGTAATATCTCCATTTTTTTTAATGCAAGATGTCGCAGACGAGTTTACCTTGAACTAATCTTTACCTCCACTCTTATAGTCCTTTCACACGCTTTACTCGTGGAGGTGAAGTGGCCCCAAAAATTTCATAAAAAAACGGAACCTAAGACCTTAAAAAAAGAAAAAGAAAAGCAAGCTCATAAGTCCCAAACCAAGATTAATTACTCGGCCTAAATAACCCTCGGGTTAAGTAATATCTCCATTATAAAAACGAACGAAGAGTGGCAATTAACAACATGCACCAGCCGCAGAGACAAATTTAGAACACTTGTCCAAACAAACACACATGTACACGACTGCCAACACCATATAATGATCGTAACGCTCTTTTCCGATTCCATCAAACACCTTCGCTCTGCGCCTTAAAATCCCGCGGTTTTGTCTCTGGTTAGCATTTCTTCCTCCATCACTCATACTATTATCAGAAGATTCGGTTGTTTGAGAAGAATATTATTCCCACTCCATTCCTTGTTTTTTTTTGGTTTATCGCTTTAGATTTCGGCTCTGTTTTTCTCCATTCCAATTGATGTACTCGGATGTTTTTTTTCAGTTGAAATTTTGCAAATGGTTCTGCTGTGAACTTAAATTTCGCGATGTCATTCTCTCACCAGGTCGACGTACATCTCTATTATAAAACAGAAGGGTGTGGGGACAAATCGTTGGAATGGCGATTCATTTGATCCAAAGGCTGTAGTGTATCCTCCCACTTTCCGGCTAAGTGCTCATGGTTTTCACCTAAATTATACAACTGCCATCCCTTCCCAACAGGAATGCGTAGTGCCAGGCTAATACTAGTATATTACTCCTATATATGTTGTAACTATAGCTTTAGATCGTCCCGTTTTTTTTTCTCCATTGCAATGCACTGAGATGTTTTTTCCGGTTGGAAATTGGAATGGTTAATCTTGTGTGTTTGATTTCACGATGTCATTCTCTCACTAGATACACGAACACTTATGATCATGTTTCTATTTTGTAACCAGGAGGAGTGTTTGGCAAAGGAGATTGGTTTAATGTGGATGCATGCGCAGTTGAACTCGCGTTTGATTGCCAATTGGCGGGCTCTTTGGTAGGAGACACAAGATTGCTGTTTGCAAAAGAAAGGCAAAACTGTTTGCAGAGGGCCGGTAAGCAGAAATTAAGGGTCCCCTACCTCTTTGGGCAATTCGGTTAGTTGTTCGTTATTGCCATCATTATGATTCTTCAACTGATCATTTTGTGTGTGTGTGTGTGTGTGTGTGTGAGAGAGAGAGAGAGAGAGAGAGATTTTCTTTTTTGATCCGCTGAGAGAGAGTGATTCATGTACACTCATTTCGATCCTTATGAACTTGTATAATCCTTCATTTATCTCTTGGTAGTTAGACATGATCAAACTTTTAACTCTTGAGTAACAAAAATACCCTCTATGGCCACGTTTTTCTGAGTTTCTTAATTTTTAATTAATTATTTTTTATTTTACGAGACAGTTTATTCTCTTACAATACATTACTTTTAATTCAAAAAATAAGTACTTATTTGGGAACGCGCACATTAGATTTCCTTCATCTTTTTCTCTGTCAAAAATACTTTTTCTGATTTTATAGTCTCGCTTCAATTTGCTCGATTTTCTTGTTGAGAGTAATTATATCATCTTCGAAACACATATGAACCCCTTGTACCGAATTTCTGAATTCGCCCACTAATGGTACGTGTTTTGGTGCGAAATGGATGACCTCAAAAGTCTATGTCACTCTGTGTTCAAGAATTCTATTCGTACACAAATTGTGTTTTGAGATTTTCTTCTCCTCTTTTTTTTTTTTCGCTCGGTGAAAGTTAACATTCTTCGCTGGACTTAGGGAGGTTTGATCTGGTCGTCTCTCATTTGGTCAGATGAACTTATACATGTAATTGCTCACCTTCTAAATACAAGCCAAGGAATATGGCATGAATTAAGCCTAAGTATGTGTAGAAGGCATTAACCAAACTTAGCATAAAGCTAAGTCTAAGAGCATCCGCAGTGGAATAATCAAAAGTTGTCACATCATTTTTCGGTTATCTATTTAAGGAGTTGCCAAAGTTAGCAATGTAAAGGTCCACTATGGTTCAATCAAATTTGAATAATTAAAACTTACCACATCACTTTTTCAACTTGTTAAAATCTAAAATTGTGACACAGAAAATAATTTTTTTTAAATAGTTTTCAAACTAATAAAAACAAGTTATTAGAAAAAGAGAAAATATTTTTTTAAAAATTTTGATTTAAAAAAAAAACAGTTTTTGGGAAAAAGTTTATAAAAAAAGAACAGTTTTTTGAAAAAAAAAGTTTTAATTAAAAAAACAGTTTTGAAATAAATTGTTTTTGCAAAAAAGATAGTTTTGGGAAAAACAGTTTTCACAAACAAAAAAAAAAAACAGTTTTGAAAAAAACAAAATTTGCCACAAAAAAAAAAACTGTTTTTAAAAGTATTTTTCAGAAACATGTTGAAAATGAAAGAGAAAGAAGGTTGTGTGTAATGATAGTGTACTTGATTGAAAAAATATGAGGACAACTAAATTTGGTTATTGGCAAAAGGTTGTTAGTTTTAATTATCTAATGACCAAAATTTAATGAGTTGCTAAAAGGCTGCTAAGCTTGGTTATTCCAATGTAAGCTCTTTTTTAGCAAATGTTGCTAACTTTAGCAATCTTTTAATTTTGATTATACCAGTGTTGAGGTATGTGTAATTAGGATATGGCAAGATACAAGGCATAAATTAAGGGTCAACTAATGATTAATAATGACCCCTAAAAGGGGCTGTTGCACAAGAAATATTATTCAATGCTCTTGGGGCTGTCCAGACCCCTTCTTCACCACACATTATCATAAGATTCAAGACAAAGCTTGTGAATTCCATCACAACGCATGGTGAAGAAGGGGCTTGGGGCACCACGTGGTGGTGCCCAGCCCAGGTTCATTGAATAATTACTCGCCAGGGACATATATAGTAGAAGGTACTTCGATCTCTTTTTTATTTAATGGGTGGATTAGGCAAACTCATTGCCCATGTATTTCGAAACACGTTTCACCCCCAAGAAGCAGGAGTTACTAGTTCTCTTTTCTTATTTTAGGACTCCAATTCATCTGTTCTCCCGCTTTCGCCTTCTTAAGTTATTTTTTAGTACGATTTTGACCCCACTAAATAGAAATCCTGTGTCCGTCCCTTAATAGCAGAGAGCCTTTTACTTCTGTTTTTTTTTTTTTTTTTTGACTTTTTTCCTTTCCAATTGTGGTCTAGACTCTAGCATATCTGATATTCTTGTTGAAAGCCTCCAGTGGTCACATACATGTAATTGCTGACCTTCTGAGTTGATAACTGTGTGCAGAGTTCGCTTGAAAAAAAGTTGGGGAGAAAAATGGAGGGCTTATGGAGTGTGTTTTGTGGAGAATTTGGCTGTCAGGCTGGAGGTGGATTCCCTTGTGGCCTAGATTTCGCTTTCGTGACACAACCTTCGTCGTGCATCAACCATGCGTTGATCATTTGTTTCGACATATTGATCATGATCATATTCATATTCAATATAATTCAGAAGAAATCATCAAAGCCTGCGAACTTGCCCCCTCAAACTCAAGGTAGTTCACTTCTGCAGATAATTTCTGCCACTTTCAATGGTGTTTTGGGAATGGTTTATTTCTGTTTGGGTATTTGGCTGTTGGTGGAGAAATTGAGGTTGTCCCAAAGTATTTTTCCTCTACATTGGTGGTTATTAGTTCTGTTTAAGGGATTCATATGGTTGCTCGTAGGCTTAACCGTAAGTCTTAGGGGAAATCATTTCGAAAAAGGCCCCTTGCGCGTTTTGTCTATTCTCGCGTCCTTGTTTGCCGCAATTGCTTGCGGCTTATCGCTCTTTGCTGTCCTAAATGAAAAAGAAGTGTCAACTAAGGTAGCTTTAGATGTATTGTCTTTTATTGGAGCAAGTTTGTTGTTACTTTGCACCTACAAGGGCTACAAATTTGAAGAAATTGAAGAACTTTGTTACACTTACACCCCCTTGGCTGATGAGATCAATGGCAGCAGTAAAACTCAAACTGCTACCGTTACTCCATTTTCCCAAGCCGGGTTTTGTGGCAAAATGTCGTTTTCGTGGTTGAATCCAATTATGAAGAATGGGAAGGAGAAAACCCTTGAGGACGAAGATGTACCGGAATTGCGCGAGGAAGACCGGGCGGGAGCTTGTTACTTGCTGTTCATGGAGCTATTTAACAAGCGAAAACAAGCTAATCCATCATCCCAACCGTCTGTTTTGAGAATCATAGTTTTATGCCATTGGAAGGAGATTTTTGTGTCCGGATTCTTTGCCTTTCTAAAGATCACCACTCTATCTGCTGGTCCACTCCTTCTCAACGCCTTTATTGAAGTTGCCGAAGGCAAAGAAAGCTTTGAAAACGAGGGTTACGTATTGGCTGTATCGCTCTTCTTGGCAAAGAGCTTAGAGTCCTTGGCACAAAGGCAGTGGTACTTCAGAACCAGGCTCATTGGCCTAAAAGTGAGGTCTTTGCTAACTGCAGCCATTTATAAGAAGCAATTGAGACTATCCAATGCTGCTAAGATGAAGCACTCAGCCGGCGAGATAACCAACTATGTCACCGTGGATGCTTATCGAATTGGAGAGTTTCCTTTCTGGTTTCATCAAACTTGGACGACAAGCCTCCAACTCTGCTTTGCTTTGATTATACTTATTCGCGCAGTAGGAATTGCAACAATTGCATCACTATTGGTTATAGTCCTCACCGTGCTTTGCAACGCTCCCCTTGCAAAATTACAACATAAGTTCCAGAGTAAGCTTATGGTGGCGCAAGATGAGCGGCTCAAGGCTAGTTCAGAGGCTCTTGTGAACATGAAGGTGTTGAAACTATACGCATGGGAAGGTCATTTCAAGAATGTGATAGAGAACTTGAGGAAAGTGGAGTATAAATGGCTATCAGCAGTTCAGATGCGTAAATCATACAATAGCTTGCTATTTTGGTCATCGCCTGTGTTGGTGTCGACTGCCACTTTTGGGACATGCTATTTTCTTGGCATACCTTTGTATGCTAGCAATGTCTTTACGTTTGTGGCGACTTTACGACTTGTTCAGGACCCTATTCGGAATATCCCTGATGTAATTGGAGTGGTGATTCAAGCAAAAGTGGCATTCGCTAGGATCATGAAGTTTCTTGAGGCGCCTGAGCTGGAGAATGCAAATATTCGGCTGAAGAGCAATGTGGGAATGAAAAGCCATGCCATTCGCATTAATTCCGCCAATCTTTCATGGGAGGAGAATGCATCAAAGCGTCCCACGCTTAGAAATGTAGATCTAGATATTCAACCTGGTGAGAAGGTGGCTATATGCGGTGAGGTCGGTTCAGGAAAATCAACTCTTCTGGCTGCAATCCTTGGAGAGGTTCCAACCATCCAGGGGACTGTAAGTTCTTGCTTTTCTTCCTTAGTCCACAGTTACTACTAAGCACATATTGACTGTAGAAACCACAGCTTTTCTTTTTACACACATCCTGTACCATCAGTAATGGTTGTGTCCTGTTACATGCATATCGTTCCATGGAGTGGGTACGTGTATATGTTGGAGTGTCAGCTCATCTAATTTTGAGTCAAGGACACCTGTATAGTGCAAACTATTTCATTTTTCATATTTCTTTCGCTGTCTCGGCTAAATTGAGATAACAACATGCCCCGTTAATATTTTGCACAATATGCAAAGTTTGATGCAGTGTTTAGTATTGCACTTCAGGTGTCCGCTATGTGTACGCCATATATTTTGAAGAGTCCATGTGACACAGAGTTACAGTATGCGTGAAAGGGGGAAATCTTGCTCCCTCTAAGATGAAATCAGGAACAATGGTTTTTTGATCGCCTTGGTTCCTTTTTGTGCTCTTTTCTACAGATTCAAGTGCATGGGTCTGTTGCCTACGTTTCTCAATCAGCTTGGATCCAGACGGGATCTATTAGAGAGAATATTTTGTTTGGATCTGCCTTGAATCACCAGAGATATCAACAAACATTACAGACGTGTTCCTTGGTGAAGGACCTGGAGTTGCTACCGCATGGAGATCTCACCGAAATAGGAGAAAGAGGAGTCAATCTCAGTGGTGGTCAGAAGCAGCGAATCCAACTCGCCCGTGCACTATATCAAGATGCTGATATATATCTGTTGGACGATCCATTCAGTGCCGTCGATGCACACACTGCTACGAGCCTATTTAATGTACTGCTCTCATTCCAATTCTTACTACTGTTTTCCGATTTCATTCCTGTTTCCTGCTATCTTATGCTGCCAGCTTACTTGCTTGTGCCAGGAATATGTTATGGAAGCTCTTGCAGGGAAGACAGTCTTACTTGTGACCCACCAAGTGGATTTTCTTCCTGCATTTCATTCTGTTTTGGTCAGTTCATCTTTCCTCTTTTCGAATGGTTCTTTCCAAGTCGTTTATTCTACCGCAATGCATCTTTGCAGATTAATACCTAATGTCCCATTGATTTCTCATTTGATAGAATTTAGAGTCCGACGGATTTCATAGCCACATTAGAAGATGTGGTGGTGAGTTTCGTTGTTTAGGGAACTCAAAGTTATTTAGTGTCCGTAATATGAACAATGTGTTTTCACCTAGGGTTAGTGTCCATACAGAGCAGTATAGCGTTAATGAATTTTACTGTTTTTGCCCAACAGTAGTCATTGGTTCCCTTTTCTTGACAGTTGATGTCTGATGGAGAAATCCTACACGCCGCTCCGTACCACCAGCTACTGGCCTCAAGTCCTGAATTCCAGGGCCTTGTTAATGCACACAAAGAGACAGCTGGCGCCGAAAGGCTACCAGAGGTATCTTCTCCCCAGAATCGCGAAACTCCAGGCAAAGAGATCATCAGCAAAACTCGTACTGAGAAAAAATCCATAACATCTCTAGGCGATCAGTTGATTAAGCAAGAAGAGAGAGAAGTCGGAGACAAGGGTTTCACCCCTTACATACAGTACTTAAATCAGAACAAGGGCTACTTGTTTTTTGGGACGGCTTGTCTCTGTCAGATTGCATTTGTCACTGGTCAAGTACTACAGAACTCTTGGATGGCTGCCAATGTTGAAAATCCAGAAGTTAGCAAGTTGCAATTGATTACTGTTTACTTGGTTATTGGATTTGCCACGATTGTGTTTTTGCTCGGAAGATCTCTGTCTGCAGTTGCTTTGGGTATGCACTCCTCGAAGTCCCTGTTTTCGCAGCTATTGAACTCCCTTTTTCGTGCGCCCATGTCGTTTTACGATTCCACACCTTTGGGAAGGATACTGACTCGGGTAAGTATCTCATACATAATCTATCGTTGTGTTTGGTATTTAAGATATTCTTAAAAACTAACATTGTGAATTTGATTGGTTTTGTTTTAGGTGTCATCTGATTTGAGTATTGTTGACCTCGATGTTCCGTTTAGCTTTGTGTACAGCGTTGGGACGACCACGCAAACCTATGCCAATCTTACAGTCTTAGCTGTTATTACTTGGCAAGTCCTGTTTGTCTCCATACCAATGGTTTATTTTGCCATCCTCTTACAGGTAATCTATTTTCGTTTGGAGGTTCTTCAATGAGGGTAACCTTGTGCCATTCAAAATCCCAATCCTCACACATGCAAAAGAAATTACCAACCTACATAAGAATGCTCAATTTTCTGTCTTGCACTACTACACACCAGCGCCACCCACCACTGCCACCACCACCATAGCAACTTGCTTCCGGAGGCGACCATTTACAAGAACCCGTTTTCCGTGGAAAACACTTTCCCCTCAGAAAATCTTTTCTCCACCCAAAAAAATGAAACAGAAGTGAAATTCATTGAACTGACATTGACAAGTAGGAGATCAAGAAATTGTTTAGCCATAGGTGTTGCTTGTGACTGGAAACCAAATAGGAAAGTAACTGAGTTGGCGAACCTTGTCATGCTGTTCTGGTGAGTTAAATCTTGGAATATCAACTACTAAAATTTGCTGGAAACTGGGATTTTTTATCCACAGAGATACTACTTTGCCTCTGCAAAAGAACTGATGCGGATCAATGGCACGACCAAGTCTTTGGTTGCAAACCATCTGGCTGAGTCCATTCAAGGATCTATGACAATAAGAGCTTTTGAGGAGGAGGATCGATTCTTTGTGAAGAATCTTGACCTCATTGATGTAAATGCTAGTCCAAATTTCCACAGTTTTGCAGCAAATGAGTGGCTGATCCAACGGCTCGAAATGCTTAGTGCAATTGTTCTCTCCTCATCAGCACTCTGCATGGTTTTGCTTCCTCCTGGAACTTTCACCTCTGGTGGGTATTATTGAACAATTTTTCTTTCCGTTTTGTTCGTCGCTACATCCCCCACAAATTAGGGTGCATTTCAAAACGAACTATTTGTTTCTTCTTACATGCATAGATATTAAGAGGTTTAAGACACAGGAGAAGAAAGAAGAGGAAGAAAGGTGAAACACGGAGAGAAGCAAATAAAACTAGACTTCTTAACCACAGATATAAAACCAAATCTGTTGTGGAAACAAACAAAAATGATGAAGATGATGGAAATTTAAGGACGAGTGAGAAGTAAATTCTTATAATGGCATATCCATATTTATGTAATGCAAATGAATGTTATGTAAGCAGGCCTGCTTTCACAAACTGGTAAGATGTTGGAAATTGATTGGTAGAACTATAATCAGCCAGCAATTCTTTCAAATGAAATTCATTACTTGTGTTATTATTGCAGGATTCATTGGAATGGCTTTGTCCTATGGCCTCTCATTGAACTTATCCCTAGTTTTGTCCATTCAAAACCAATGTACTCTAGCAAATTACATTATTTCCGTGGAAAGGCTAAATCAGTATATGCACGTACCAAGTGAAGCTCCTGAAGTGATAGAAGAGAACCGGCCCCCAGTCAGTTGGCCTAGTGTGGGCAAAGTGGAGATTCAAGATTTGCAGGTACATTTTCTGTGCATTCAAAAATTCAACTGGGAAAGGTTGTTAGCAGTTAGCATACAGACTGAGAAAATCTTATGTGAAAACAGATCAGATACAGGCCCGATGCACCACTCGTGCTTCGGGGAATAAGTTGCACATTTGAAGGAGGGCACAAAATTGGAATTGTTGGAAGAACTGGCAGTGGGAAGACTACTCTGATAAGCGCTCTATTTCGTCTGGTGGAGCCTTCAGGGGGAAGGATTGTAGTTGATGGAATTGATATTTCTAAGCTCGGACTTCATGATTTAAGGTCGCGTTTGGGCATAATACCTCAGGATCCTACTCTTTTTAATGGATCAGTGAGATTCAATTTGGATCCCTTATCTCAACATACCGACTATGAAATATGGGAGGTAATTTTTAAAAACCTTCTTGTAGTTCTGAAAATGCTCATATGAATAAAAAGTCTCGTTTATTTATGGTTGCAATTGCCTACTCTGATTGTTTTTTTCCACTATCCTGACAGGCTCTTGGAAAGTGTCAGCTGAAAGAGGTGGTTCAGGAGAAGGAAGAGGGCCTAGACTCTTTTGGTAAGAAGCCAGAAATTGTAAATCATAGGGTCCATTTATCTTTTTCTAGACTCCATTTATTCATTGGTAGTTTAGTAGATTTCACGCAGGCTAACTGGTTCACACAGCGGGAATTCGAGCTAAGCACATTTAAGGCAAATAATTTCCTTCTTACATGTCTCCGCAGATATTTCTGCTTTCGGTGGATAAACGATTCTATTATCTTTTGTCCAAATCCTGGCCCAAACTCTTTCACTAGAAGCATAGATCAACTATTTGCTATCAACTATTTTGTTATAAAACACTGTTTGCTATCCAAAAATCTGAACTAGCTACCGTCCAAATTCAGTTGTGGAAGATGGTTCGAATTGGAGCATGGGACAAAGGCAACTGTTTTGCTTGGGCCGTGCCCTTTTGAGGAGAAGCAAGATACTAGTCCTTGATGAAGCAACCGCATCAATTGACAACACGACCGACTCCATCTTACAAAGAACCATCAGGAGTGAATTCGCTGATTGCACTGTGATCACGGTGGCCCACAGAATCCCAACCGTGATGGATTGCACCATGGTTCTAGCTATCAGTGATGGTGAGTTTCGTTCCTTATATCCTCACCACCGAATAAACAGTATCCATATCCTGCAGTTCTCTCATTTTTGGAGCATTCTACAATTTTGAAGCGAATGCTTTGATCCTTTTACAGGAAAACTAGCAGAGTATGATGAGCCAATGGAGCTAATGAAAAGAGAAGGTTCACTGTTTGGGCAGCTTGTCAAGGAATACTGGTCTCATTATCACTCTGCAGAGTCTCATTGAAGCTTTATCACAAAAAATAAGAGAGTGCCCATGAGGAGTGTGTCCGTGATTGCTTGTGATAATGTACGTCTTATGTTTCCAGTGATCAAAAGCCATTTTCTGCAGTCAGCCCATGCTCTGAGGTTGGAAATAGAAGGTCATTGAGAACTATCATCTCGGGCAAGGTTTTCTAATAAGGGAAAAATAAAGAATGTATGTAAATCGCCCAAGAAATTTAGCATAAGAATCCAGTTAAGTGAGGTCAATTTTGTGGTAGTGTACTGTAGTAGAACAATAATTCAGGTCCCATAGAATGGGGAAGGGACCCGAAAGGCATATTCTTTTGTGTATTATGTATATTGCCTTAGTTTGTCTGTAATGTAATGTCTATTGCCTAGTTCAGGTGGTAATCGCCCTTTCTTCTGAATGCAACAACTTGAATTTATCGTGTATGACGAAAGCCCCAGGCTTTTTGGAATGCCATCTTCTCATGAAAATATGCCCCTAACATTTCCATTCTTCTCTCTTATCTCAATAGGCTAAGTACAAGGTTTACATTTCCAGTCTTTAGCAATCAAATTCCTTTACCCAATCCCTTCATTCCAAGGAAAAAGACCCGGGATATTAGATGTGAAAGCCAAGGCTATAAGCTAGGATGGGAATAAACGCGATGGAAGCAGGTTTACATGGTGTTTTACGGTTTTGATAACTAAAGATGAACATACTGAGCAATAATGATGGAAACGAAAGCCATTTAGTATTTTACTGATAGCAGCAGAAAAGGTTTTGATCCACACAACAGAGGAGCCAAAAAGTACGACTATAAATGTAAGACGAACCGATACTGCAACTATGGAGTATTTCTAGCAACAGCAGAAATGAAAACCATGAATGCGAAGCAAAGGTCGACTGATAAATATCATCCTTATGGTCCTCCAAGAATCGCATTCTCAATGTCCTCTCTACTCAGTGCATAACTGAATCTCCTCTCTACATCTTTCTCAAGATTTCCAGGTCCAGTCTTCAGGTACCTGCATTTCAAATACTTCCATGAGTCCTCAACAAATTGGTGGGTGGTAATCAAATGAAAAAGCTGTAGGACTATTAAGTACTACACAATCATATCTGAAAAGCACTTTTCTTCTCTCACACTTTCTTGCCCTAGAAATAGGATTATTGCCCAGAGATATGTTCACTTCCTTGTTTAATAACACTAGAAGCTAATTATGCAAATCAAAGCTGGAATAATGTAGTGCTTATACTAATCCACGGGAGATCATTATCAACCAGTCAATTGTTAAAAACTCCACAACTTATTTTGTAAAATGCAGTGCAATATCCTTAATCAACTTTCTAAAACATAGCTTTGTTTGCCAAAAAAGCAATATCCTAATAAATCGATTGCCTGAAAACCCAAACTCCATTCTGAAATATGTTGGAAAGCCTTGTTTACATGATCAATTGATCAGCTCAAGACCCAAACCTTCATTCATCTGAGAGTATGAGACATTTAATGGGAACCCTTCATACAGGAATCAAATAATGATCCAAGAACAAAACTTTTGCAAAACCAAACTGGCATACAAGTACAATTAACAATCGCCAAACCAACTCCAGAACCCTCACATGAAGAACAAGAAAACAACCAACTTCCCCCAAAGCTACCCGACCAACTATTTTGGCCAGTGAACCCCAGAACAATCCTCAATTCACCATTAACCCACACGAAGCAAGAATCATAAGTGAATAACACCCAACAAGTGATTGTAATAAACATCCCAGAAACCCCAAGGAGTTGACCTAGTGGTCATGGCTTAGGACTTAGGAGTTTGCTCCTCCTAAGTCTCCTAAAAAGGTATCAAGTTCAAAACCTCTCAGGTGCAATCAACTCTTTTGGGCCCAGTCCAATAGGAGCTTTGCTCTGACTTTTATTGGGCTTCCCGCGAGTGGGCGGCGGAATTGGGCCCTCGGGATCAGTCAAGTATAAGCTGGCCTCGACACGAGTTATCAGAAAAAGAAACTGAATAACACCCAACAAGTGCAAGTGATAAACGTCCAGAAAGAATCGATGAGAATAACAACACAATAATTGCCATGCAAGACACCTCGAAAAATACAAATTACCACACAAAAAGAAAGAGAGGAGAGAAGACCAGTAATCATGCACACGAAATCGGAGGTGAACAAAACAAACCTTATGTAGAGGTCGGTGACATCAAGGGACAACTGAGCGTGCCAGTCGGGCTTTTCGACGAACCAAAGGGCTTTGAGAACACAAAGCTGGTAAAACCCTAATTGCTTCAACCAGGCCTCGATGCAGGGGAGGCTGTGGGAGTACAGCGGCTTCTTCTTCTCGGGAAGCTTCTTGAACCACTCGTCCTCTTGCGCCGCGGAGGCCTCCGCTTCCTCCGGAAGCTTGGAAAAAACTAGGGTTGTTGTTGTTCTTCTCCTGATTCTACGTCCTGGTGCGGAGGAAGATAGGGGGTGGGGGCAGGAAGGGAACTTGGAGAAGAGCGAGGGGCGGAGAGCGGAGGGCGGGGAAATGGAGGGTGGGGAGAGAGAAATGGCGGACATTGTTTTTGGATAGGGATTGTGGAGTGTGGAGTAGTCACTGGAGTCCACGGCAAAGGAGAGGAGAAAGAAGAGACGACGTCGTATTCGTGCAACCGTCCGTCGTGGTTGGGTCCCGCTGGTTTTTGTCACGTGACTCACGTGATCAACTCAATTCATTACCAAAACCCAACCGGATAATTTAGGGGTAGCTCCGCCCCTATTAGATATTGGGTTTATCTGTCGCCCTCCGCTCTTTCTTTTTATTATTGAAAAAAAAATATGTTCTAGGCTCTAAAAAAAGAGCACAAATAATAAAAGTTCACGAAATAATTATTGCAACTTAACCTGCTACCTAAAAGCAAAACGGAAGAAATAGTTAATTTTATGTGGTGTTTAAAGTTGTAAGGGTAAAAATGCAAGAATAAAAATAGATTTTTATACATAAAATAATTTTCGGGCGGATACCGAGAGAGGATAATGTCTACTTGATTCCGATCGGATTTCTTCTATTTTTTCTTGATACCCGAAAAATTTAACAAAACCCGCCCCGATCGAACATAGGGCGGGTTGAAACTGTCATCTCTAGTTGAAATATTTTTTAACTTTTATGTGTGTTTTTTGTCAAACTAGATTATTACTACTAATTGTCATTCTATTGATTTTTTTATTTATAATTGACAGAATAATTTATGTATATAAATGATCCAACGTTTCTAAAATCCTAGAGTTACCGCCAATCGCTACTGTTCAAGATCAACTACATTTAGATCCCGTTTCGGAACGATAAATAAGTACTTATTTTTTAAAAAGACAATTTCAAACTCAAAAATAATGAGCTTACTAAAATCTAAAAATATGCAATATGGATCTTATTTGAAAAATCTCAATGAAATCTTTTATACAGTGTTAAAAAAATCAAAAAAATATTTTTTATTTGCATTATTTTTTAGTTTGAAAATGTAAAATAAATACTTATTTTTTAAGAAAGTTTTGTGGAACGGGGACTTAACTATGACTAAAATAGAAGTATTATAGAGTGTTTTGGCTTAATAATTTTTTTAAATCATTATTTTTGTGTTTTAGCATTTTTTACTGCTCCAAAAGATTTAAATCTTCCTTCTCCAACCTCTTTTATCGTTCTTTCCCGCCAAACAGCGGCATTCAAACTCCCCAGCGCACGTTAGCCTACCTCCCCCTTTACCCAAACCTCTCTTCTTCTTCTTCTTCTTCTTCTTCTTCTACTACCCCAAATTTCAAACCCCACTTCTCCAAAACCTCAGATCAGATCTCCAATGGCGGACCCGACAAATTACTCCCAAACAGAGCGCATAGTCCTCCTCATCGACCTCCACCCCCTCCTCCAAAACCCTAACTACCTCACCCCCATCCTCGCCGCCGCCCGAACCCTCCTCACCTTCCCCCCTCTCTCCTCCTCTCTCTTCGCCTTCAACCTCTTCTTCTCCTCCCTCTCTCCCCTACTCTCCTCCTCCTCCCTCCACCGCCTCCTCCTCAACAAACCCTCCCCAGCTTCCCTCTCCTTCAACAGCCCTCCCGAAACCCTAACTTCCCTCGCGGAAACCCTAACTTCTCTCTCCGACTCCCTGATCACGACCGAGTCGGCGAACTCACCGCCTCGTGCCTCGCACGTGACCGGTTCCCTGCTTCGGATCGCGCACGATTACGCTTGGGAGCTGCGAGGGGAAGAAGATCTTTCAGGTACGTTGAACGAATCCCCCGTAGTTGTTCGATCGAATTTGGTTCTGGTGTTGTCGCCGGTCAGTAGATCGCTGAGATGTTTAGCTGAATTTATGGATGTTGATGTGGAGAATCAGTTGTTGATGAACGTAGATGCGTTTTGCAAGAAATTTTGTGAGCTTTTTAGTGGTGTGAACGATGCATATGTTGAGAGAGATATTCACTGTAGCTGGATTGATGTTAAGTTTGGTGTTGAGGATAGTGTGGAAAAGGTGGAGATAGATGAACCACTGGAAATGGGGTTGATTAGAAATGGGATTAGGAGTTTAGGTTGGGGTTTTTGTTCAACTGATTCAATTGTATTGGGTTCTGCTATTATCCCATTTGATTTGATTTACCCAATGATTGGCAATTCATGGAACACTCTGTATCGTAATGACTTATGTAAACCTATCAATGCACATCTGACTCTTGAGATCTCAGATGTGAGTGGAAAACCCTTAGAATGCAATTGCTGTGATCTTGAATTGCTCAATTTGAAGAAGCTACCTAGACTTATGCCAGCTGATATTGTGCATACCCGAGAATTTGGAAACTTGGAGAGTGAACCACTTGAACAAGATAAAATATTTCGTGGCCAATTTGATCATGGAAATACAAAGCTTCGTATTAAAGCTGTTCGAAAGTGCAATAAGGATGTGAGAATTGAGGGGGGCACATCTAATCTCGTTTTAGTGCGAACCCATTCGGGAGAATCGTGGAAAAGTAAGAAGAAAAAACATTGCAATTTTTTCGCTGATAGGGTTCTTGAAATACTCTCGAATGAAATGGGTGAGTTTGTTCATAGAGAAACCACACCTATATGGCAAATTTTGTTAAGTTTTCTTTGTACAAAAGGGTACAGGGCTATAGTGTCCCTTTCAAATGGAAATGGGGAGTCATTCATGGGTATCCTCAAGCCTTATACAGCTCATTTGGCTCTTCTCTCTCTCCTAGATGACGAGCATGTCATCGAGTCTCAGTTTCGGGGACTGGAATTTCCCAAGTCAGATGATAATGTTTGCAAGCTCTATGCTCTTTCTCACAATGCAAATAGCGCTAGCTCTCAATCAGGAACTTTGTCATCCAGAAATAAAATCCCACTAGGTGATCCAATTAGAAAGAAGAATAGTAAACAAGTTTACCAGGACCTAACCTGGATCTCCTTCTATAAGGCAGCCTTCGAATGCTCTGAATTTGAGTTGGAGGAGGCTTACTTCACCTGCAAATTTAATCAGTCAAAGAAGTTGAAGTTTTTGAAATGCTGGGTTAAACAGATCACCAAGGGTAGCTATGATTGCTTAGCCAAACCAGATGAATCAAAGTTACTTCATCACATTGAAGGAGAAATAGATCCAAGAGTAACTGGCACAGACCAAGACAGTGAACAAATGATCCCCTTGTCTTCTTCAGATGGACCTTTTAAAGTAAAAGGAGGAACTGCTTTTGCTTCTTGTTCAGAGACTTTGGAATCCTTCTTCAGTAATCTTCCTAAGAAGATTCAAGATGGTCTTGAATCCAAAGGAGTGGACTTGCAAATATTGGCTGAACGAGTTGTAAACTTGTCCATTTACTGGTTACACCAAAAGAATGAAGCCGATAATACCAGGGAGAATAGAAGCCCAGCAGTAAAATCAGATGATTCTCGTGACAAGATAATTGCAGGTAATTTGACAAAACTTCTATTGAAGGAGCCCAAGGAAATGAAGGAGAAGCACAAGGATAATGATCCATCCATTTCAGCATCCGATTCAGGATCTACGAGTTTTGCTTTGGAAAAAATAGTTAGAGAGTATCCTTAAACTTCTTTACACACTTGCATATTCGTAACATACTTTGATTTGTTTTATTGGATGACAAATTGAATCTGCTATGGGGCATACATTGGTGCTTTTGTTAAGCAAATATGTTCTCGCGAGATAATACTTTAGTTCCAACTTTTATAGCATTTTCCTTAATTAGTGCTAGATATGAATTGCAAATCTTGCTTCGGATGGAGATACTCAGGTCAGAGGTTGCAGCAACTATTGATTCATCTACAAAACGCAAGCTTGTGAAGCAGATTTGCTTGCTTTTGGATATTATTCAGTACATTGTGGATGGAGGCTTTCATGGGCATCTGAGCCTGTATGACTATGTTGAGAAAACCATAAAGACCAGGTATGACATGTGTAAATTCCCCAAATTAACAAATACTTGAGCTTTTTATAAGTAGAGTTTTTTTTTTTTTTTTTGATAAACAAAAAGGGTAGGAGGGGGCGACCGGCGTAGCAACCCCCCTTGGGCGTGACCATAGGGGCTCCCAATCCGCTGTGGAATGTTCGGTTCGAGCCATAGCTACTATCCGTGAGGACAGGCTGTCACCACAGCACCTCCTAGGCGCACAGTTGGCACAGAGCCCTCCACGCGTCCCTCCAGCCCATTTAAGTTTTTTGCCATTGGAGGGGCTCGAACCCGAGTGCACATGGAGGGAAAGGCACTCAAGCCCCATCACCCATGCCAACTGAGCTACCACCCTCAGTGGTTTTTATAAGTAGAGTTACATTAACATTTTTCTAATTTTTTTTAACTTGTCCAGAAACCCTGACAGCTGACCCCAAGTGATTAGAACATAAGGCTCGGTTTGGTTTGGTTTACTTCTCCAGAAACCCATTTCTTTGCATTCTTACTTTAACTCAGATAGGAGCATATGCATGTTTTTTAGGCTGTTGTAAAGCATACAGATGTATACAGAAATGTGGGTAAAGAAACTTGAGACATTGATCCAATTGTATTTAGAGGTACATAAGCATTCATTTTGCTCATAGAAACTTGATCTTTTGGTTACAATTCGTTTCATATTGAAAATTGGTCAAAGAAATTCAAACTTAAAATACATCAAATTTAGATTACATCTCCTGTTAGCCCATCAAGCCCTTTTCCTCATTGGGCTCTGAATCATGTTAATCTCCTTCTATGTGGATCTGTTAACAGGTTGCGGATTACGACTAGGACTTTTAAGTTCTTATACTTAAAGAAAATCCGGAAAGCCAAAATGACAGTAACCATGGGATACGCTAGTACTGAAAGCATATTGCTGAAAGTAATTTGTACTGTTTCTACTGGACGTTGCTCCTGGAGATGGACTGGTTTTGCATATTCCTGTACGAAAAGTGTATTTTGCATATTCCTTGGAGTCTTGGACTAAAAGTATATATTGCATAGAGCATACAAACAGCCCTGGAGACATTCAACGTCATCACTAGCCTCTAATTGTTTCTAGGTCCTTCAGAAAGATTACAAGCTTCATTGCGTCATAGCCTTCTTTTTGCAAAGACGCTAATCATTATGGCATTATCACCTGAAGTTAGAAGCAGCACTTAGATTAAATATGTTTGAATGCCTACATTTGCAGGTACTCGCATGTTCTTGGGAATGTAGTAAATAAAATCTATGCACAAATGGATCTGTTGCCGTATAGTGATGAAAATGAGTACCCGAATTTGCTACTCAACAGCGAGGACAGTAATCACTCTTGGAGAGAGAAAGACAGATGTGCAACAGCTGAAACTAACAGAATTCACGATTCTATATCAGCAGAAGACGAGTCCTCCCAACCACCGGAACATGATTTGGAGAGTCCCCCAGATGTCAAGACAGCGGAGCATGCCCGCAAGTTAAGTGAGGCTCAGGAGAGGAGAGAGAGGGCTCGAAGATTTGTTTCCTTCACAACGTGGGTGCCAGATTTACAGAGGGTTTGGGCGCCGAAGCAGCCCCCGAAGGCAATAAGAGCAACATCTGAGTCTTTGAAGAGACGGTCAAAAAGGAAGGAACGAAGTAGGGGAAACCGCGATGTAGTCTGTGAGACCCCGGTAGTATGTGAAACCCCTATGATGGGGAGTAAACATAGCGGGAGTAACCCCTCCGTTTCGGTTTCTAAGGCTTTGTTTCAAGACGATGGGTGATGCAAAAGGTCTAGCAACACTTCTGATTTGCCAGAATAACGAATTGCACACACACAAATTTGTATGTAATAACAATTAGCCTTCATGCTTGTGCCAATGTAACATCACATGCATGCAGTAGCTTCAACCCAGATTAACTGGTCTTACCCATTAGAGTTATTCATCTTGAGCCAATGATAATGTTTTAGTACCTTAAACTTGTCTGACCTCCAAATGTTGTATCACTAAGATTATATGGTTACCATGTACTTGAACTATTGTATAATAAGATGTATCCTAGATTCAGGTTTGTTCCTCAGCTCTGCAATTGAATACTCCAATCTTTTGCTGTCTCTACATTCTACCCGTATATTTAGCCTGTCCCGCTGCTCACTTTTGGTCCATGAACTATATGGCTTGCTTTCTTTATCTGATAGTCGTCAAGTGGTGCATATAGACTTATTGTGGGAGTTCATGGTGACCTTTAGCCAATTGTGGAGACCTTTGATCCAATAAAAGTTGGTGTGCAATGAACTTGTAACGAGTCTAACTGTATTCATACAGTGGCTCAACTCAACTGTAGCAGATAGATGAGTTAAGGTATTTGAGTTTGTGTTTGCTTGTTCGGGATTAATTTGTTACATAAACAAAATAAGCTTGAATCACATGGCTCATTCAATTTATAATGTTAAGCCATATCAAGCCTAGTCTAATGTTGCGGCCTTCTTATCCGACCCTGCGCCGGTGCGCCCACAAGGTACTAGTATGTCAAACAAATGCGGCCACAGCTTGCCATGTTCCGGCAGAAAAGTGTTGAACTTTGTGGCCAGAAACATTTTATTTAAAGGTACTTGAAAGCTTGTACTATGCTCGGCTTCCATCAAAGCTTTATGGAGAGAGTAATCGAAGCACTTGACGACTGATGAAATTCACAAACCAGCTTCTTATTCCCCGCAGGTTTTCAACCCCCATTCAACCACAAACCCGCCTTCTACCGCTCCAACCACCCAAATCTCCTCAACAAAACACAGCCTTCATTAATGAATATTTCTGTCGCCAAATTTTGGACGAACACCCAGATATCAGAACGTTTAAAAGCCTCCATTCCAAGATCATCTTTGACCAAACCCTACGCTCAAACCCATCCATCGCCATCAAACTCATGCGAGTTTACGCGGCTTGCGGCCAACCCAGCATCACCCACCACCTATTCGACGAAATTACCGACAAAAACGTCATCCTTTTTAATGTCTTGATCAGAAGCTACGTGAACAACCGTTTATACCAAGACGCTCTTCTTGTATACAAGAGCAAGTCTAGTTATGGCATTTACCCTGATCACTATACCTTCCCTTTTGTTTTAAAAGCTTGTTCTGGGACCGAGAATTTACGGGTAGGGATCCAAGTTCATGGTTCTGTTGTAAGAGTAGGTATAGATTCAAATCTGTTTGTGGGTAATGGTCTGGTTGCTTTGTATGGGAAATGCGGTTGTTTACTGGAAGCTCGCAGAGTGCTTGATGAAATGCCCGAAAGAGATGCGGTTTCTTGGAATTCGTTGATTACTGGGTACGCGCAATATGGGCGGTATGATGATGCATTGGCAGTTTGTCGAGAAATGGAGGTTTTAAGCGTAAAGCCTAATGCTAGCACATTGGCTGGCCTCTTGCCTGCTGTAACTAATGCAACTCCTGAAAATGTGTCTTTTGTTAAGGAACTGTTTATGAAATTGGATAAGGATAGTGTTGTGTCATGGAATGTGATGATTGCTATGTATGTTAGTAATTCGATGTCTATGTCAGCAGTTGAAGTTTATTCAGAGATGGAAGCTTGTGGGATAGAACCCGATGCAGTTACTGTTGCCAGTGTTCTTCCTGCTTGTGGGGACCTCTCAGCTCTTTTGCTAGGGCGAAGGATCCATGAGTACATGGAAAGGAAGAGGCTTCGACCCAATCTGTTGTTGGAAAATGCCTTGATAAACATGTATGCAAAGTGTGGTTGTTTAGATGATGCGAGAAAAGTGTTTGATGAGATGTTGTACCGGGATGTTGTGTCATGGACTTCGATGATTTCTGGTTATGGCATGAACGGAAAAGGTCGCATTGCTGTGGCTCTATTTTTGAAAATGCTGGCGTCAGGTCCCACTCCGGATCACATCGCCTTTGTTTCTGTTATCTCTGCATGCAGCCACGCAGGAATGTTGGATGAGGGAAGATATTGCTATAAGCTAATGACTGAGGAGTACAGGCTAATGCCCAGGTTAGAACACTGTGCTTGCATGGTTGATCTATTAGGACGTGCTGGGCTAATAGACGAGGCCTACGGTTTCATAAAAAAGATGCCAATGGAGCCAAATGAGAGGATATGGGGGGCTTTGTTGAGTTCTTGTCACGTTTACTCCAACTTGAATATTGGGCTTCAAGCTGCAGATCATCTTTTCCAATTAGTTCCTGAGCATGCAGGTTATTACGTCTTGTTATCAAATATTTATGCCAAGGCCGGTAGATGGGAAGATGTTACCACCGTTAGATCAATCATGAAGGGCAAAGGAATCAAGAAAGTTCCTGGCGTAAGCAACGTTGAGCTAAATCGCCGGGTGCACAGCTTTCTTGCTGGTGACCAATCGCATCCCCAATCAAAGAAGATCTATGAAGAGTTGGATGTATTACTGGGGAAGATGAAAGAGGTAGGGTACGTCCCCAAGACGGACTCCGCCCTTCACGATGTGGAGGAAGAGGATAAGGAAAACCACTTAGTTGTTCATAGTGAGAAGTTAGCAATTGTCTTTGTTATAATTAATACGAAACCTGGAACACCAATCAGGATAACCAAGAATCTACGTGTATGTGGGGATTGCCATATCGCTATCAAGCTAATCTCCAAGATTGTTGGACGAGACATAGTAGTCAGGGATATGAACCGGTTTCATCATTTCCAGAATGGCATTTGCTCATGTGATGATTACTGGTAACCCTATGAAGAAGTGGTCAATACTCCTTGCAGAAGAATAGCATAGATCTTCTTAAGTGGAGGAATGGTTTTTAATCCACTATTGATGCAGTCCTCTCATTATTCTTGAGATTTGGTTTCTAAGGCAACACATGGCTGCTGAACCTATGATGAAGATGGTTTTTTTTGTATCTAGGTGATCTTTACTTGGCGTGAGCATGACAAAAGAAATGCAGAAGAACTTCTGGATGTTTCATGGTGATGGCGATCAGATACATCTCAAACATAAATGTCAACATTAGGTTCAGGGACCATATCATTTTGGCATTCGCACAATGATTACGCTATCGATCACTTTTCACGGTGCAGGGTATAGTTGTTTACGAAGTTAGTTTTTATTTTTGATCCACTTTACGAAGTTAGTTGTTCATTTATGATTCGAGTCTAGAATTCAAGAGCTATTCTATGTTTATCTATCTGCACAGGGGAAGGAATTTGTTCAAAAGTGAATTACTTCCTCCACAACAGCAGTGCTTTCTTCATTAACTTTTGCTAGAGAGTCTAGAGATATGCTTCATTCAAAGCAAACTGTCCAAATCAAGAGTGCTTTTTGTTTTTGGAGTTAGTATTGTTTGAACTGCATCATCTTTCCTTCGTTGCCAGCAATCTTCTGCTGTGTAATGGTCTAGGCTGAGTCCTGACATGCAAAATTTCAGAAAGAATGTTCTCTGTCCCGTTAAATATAATCCCTAACTATTAACGCTCAGTTTGATCTTTTTCCCCCAAGCAGAAGATATGTCTGGTGAAAAGAAAAGTGTTATCTGATGAAGAGATCGTGCATGGGTGTCCGTTGTCCAAGATTCTGCTGATTTCAAGGCTCGTTCTGCGGCTAATCAAATCCCAGGTCCTATTATCTTATTTCTGCATGCTGCAGCGCATTTTTTGCGACAGGAATCCCCTAATTAGACCGACGGTGAATGGTATTCTCCTTAAATCAGCTGAAATATACGCTTGAGGCGAAGAAGATGAATTTAGGAGTTTCAAACTTTCAGACACAACGAAAGTCAGAGAAGATTGATTCTGGCCAATAACTCTTCCAAATAAAGCAGAATGGCATACTGGATTCATTTGTTGTTCGTCTGAAATTCTTGAATGTATATTTGTGATCCAGGTCCAATCCTTGCAATAAGCACTTCTTCAATTTGTTAGGACGTTCGTAATGAGCAAGAACTGTAATTGAATATAGGCAATAAAAGCTGTGAAAATAGCTATATTTACACGAAAGGATAGCTATATTGAATTCTTTGTTTGTTTGGTTGTTTGGTTTTTTTTTTTGTATAACTGGATGTCCGGGCAAGCTTGCACTCATCTAGACTAATTCCGGGACCGTTAAATTAATGACCGGGCAAACCTCCAATGACTCTAAGATTTAGAATGGCTTTTGTTGGATTACTTGGCTGTGGCTGCTCTACATAGGTATTGTGCACCATCCGAACCGTCTATCTAGCAATTCAATGGTCCAGATTTTTTTTTGGCAATAAATGGCTCGGATGCATCAGGGTAGAGATGAGATCTGAACCATTGAATTGCTGAACAAACGGCTCAGATGGTGCACGGCATGATGCTATGCACCAGCACCATCCCCCTTCCATGAATTTGTCCTAAGAAAGTGATGGCAGTGAAAAGGATAGTGCGACCAGAAACAGAAGCTGAGCTGCTGAGTGATAGAGTATCTTTCTGAATAGAGGACAGACCAATCAGAAGCTGTCATCATGACACGTGGTATCAATCAGTTGGAAAAATTATTGACTGTTTCCGAGGCACCGTAACCTTACACCCTCACAGCAAATTCTGACGCTCAATAATTAGCTAGCCTCCAAGCAAAACGAAGAGAGACGCAAAGAAATCAAAACCTCGGCTCTGGTTTCCTTACCTAATCGAAGAGAGAGAGAGAGGTCAACGTGACATATAGAATCAGAGAGAGAGAGAGAGTAGATCCGAGAATCGTCATGGCACAAGCTTATGCAGCAGCTATGGTCTCTTCAATGGCAGTGCCTAGACTCTCTAAGAAGTCGAAGTCTTTGTACTCACAGGTTCCTGCTTTGCCGTATGTTTCTCCTCGCTCTGCTTCTTCTTCGTCTACCTCAGCTTCAGCTTCGTTTAAGCACTCCTCAGGTAATAAAGCTCTCTTGTTAAGCACTCCTCAGCTTCGTGTCTTTGAATGTATATGCTTCTCTTGATTGATATGCGACTTCGATGCTTTCGCAATTTCAAGGTCCTGCGTGACTTGATTGAAACCTATTCAAATCATCGCAAAATTCGATTTCTTTTGTTACTTATCAATGAAAATTAAAGGATTTTATGCTTACGATCGGCAAATAAGCGCCTGTCAACCAAAGCTTTCGAGTTCATTAGGTTTGTGTCTCCCATTTTTTCGGGTTTCATTTAATTGGCCTGTTTTGAACTAAAAATTTTCGATCATTCATGACTATTAAAGTGTTACTTTTTAAAGGCTTAGGCAGATCTAAAGTAGGCTATCCAAAAGACTTTAGGTCCAAATGCTATGTGAATTGAACAGGTAAGAGTTTATCTTTTTCCTTTTTTTTTTTATAGGAGAAAACATGGAAAGTCTGGCTTCTATGATTGTCTTTGGATTTGCACCACCTAATACCATGGCAGGGCATATGTTTATCTTAGACAGTTGATACACCCTCAGCTCTAGCCAAGCCAACATCAAAAGATAGTGAAACGAACATGAATGAAATGCAGCATTCGAGTATATTCTCAACTGTTTTTTTCTCTTTGCGCTTATATTTTTGTGGATTTTCCTAGAGGATTTGGACATCAACATGTGCATGAAGTTGGTTATCTACTTATCTTGCCCCTTTTCTGTTGTTTCTGTGTTGTTGTCAATGATTTTTGTCAATAAAATTGATCTTCCTTCCTAATGTCTTGGTACAAGCTGAGATTTTGACCAAAAATCAAATGATTTATATTGGTCAGTCCATAGATAGGATGCAGAATTCCATGCGGGGGCGGGCACGACGGATGCTGAGTGTTGAGGGTGCCCAGCCCCTGTACATTGCCCCTAATTGTACTGGTTTTTCGGGTTAATTTAGAAATTTCTATGGGATTGGCCCTTGCAAGTCACTTTGTGATAGTAAACTTGTTAAAATTGCTATATGTGTGTCATCTATAATTCTTTGGTTGCGGGTATAAAATTATATAGCGGCAACGCATATTCACACAATCTTGTCCCTTTCTGAAACCTAGCAAGTAGAGCAATATATACTAGCTAAGTACAAATCTTGTGTCCGCCAATGAATTCCCATGTGAATGGTGTGGCTCTTGATGTCAAATCTCTTCCTGTGATTGGAAACTTGATTCTTAAGCACCAAAAGAAACCTGAGAAAAGGAGGAGGGGGGGAATGGAGACTTGATTGTTCATGTGATTTTCATGGTCTGCATTTTGAACTCCAGAACGGTCTTAAAAAGACCGCCCATAAAAATTGTTGGCGTAAGTTTATTTCCTCTGAAACAGGTGACAACAGGTTAGCCCTATTCCAAATCAAAGCCTCCTCTTCAGAGGAGTCATCTGGTTCTGCTGAAGCTGGGGAGGGATTCTCAGACCTAAAAGAAAAGGTTGGCTTTCTATTCCCTTCGTAATATATCTGTCTAATCTGTTCCTACCTCATATGCACATGGTAAAATAAGTCACTGCTATCAGTTCTTGAAAGAATTGGGAATATCAAGTCCTGCTTGACCAGTTCATTGGCTGTTAAGCTGTGCCTGTTTCCTGTGAAAGTATAAGTCAAGAGTTTGACTCGGAGAACATACTATTTACTCTTCATAGCTTGATTTTATTCGATGATTCAAGTCCTGTTTCCTCTTCTGCATTTGACAGTGGGATGCACTTGAAAACAAGTACATGCTCATTCTATACGGGGGTGGGGCAATAGTTGCTCTGTGGTTGTCTTCTATCGTTGCTGATGCCATCAACTCTGTTCCTTTGGTAGGTGATTTAGCTTAGCTAACTGTGTTTTCCCCTCATCTAAGGTTAAACAATTTTCTTGGCAGTAAACTGAAGCAATTTAGGATGAATGCTTCTCCGATGCAGTGCAATCATATTTTCTTTGTTGGTTAGATTTCTGTTGTGAAATTCCATTAGACTGTTCTAAAGTATTTTCTTTCTACTGTTACATTCAACCAGCTTCCAAGAATCACGGAGTTGGTTGGGCTTGGATATACCGGATGGTTTGTGTATCGGTACCTTCTTTTTAAGGTAAACTCATTGCAGATCCCACATGGTTGATGTCCAAATTTTGTTCTCTTATTGTGATCTATCTGGATACTGAATGTGTATCCCGATTCCCGTGTTACTATAAGAAAAGATAACTTCTGTCCCAAGCCATAAATTGGAGATATTGTGATCAATTTTCTTCTTTCAATTTAATGTAACAAGTACTCCTAAGGAATTTTTTTTTTTTGAAGTTTCTTCTTCCAATTTAATGTTACGAGTACTCCTAAGGAAGTTTTTTTTTCTTCAAAGCTATGCAAAATCGTGTTTTCCTTTGGCTGATATTTTTTTATTCTTCCAGCTTCTTCTTTTTTAATTTTTGTGGCCAAGTCCACATTAAACCAAAATTCCACCGGTCCCCGTTATTGACGAGTCAAGTGACAATGTTGCTGCATTGGTTTTCAGTCAAGCAGAAAGGAACTGGCCGCTGAAATTGAAGCTTTGAAGAAAAAGATAGCTGGAAGTTGATAGAGCCGTATCAATTTTTTTCTCTTCTTGCCCAACAGTCATCCATTTGATAGAAAGGCTTGATAGATATCCTGTCCGGGACGCTTCATTCGCATTTACGCTGATCTTTGTCTCTCTTTCATAGTATGTCCATTTAGTTCCTGTTTCTTGAAATCACAATTAGCTAGTATTTGCTTTAGAAGAAGTTCAGAACTTGTAACTATGAATTCATATCCTCGCTGCATTATTTCTTTTTCTTTCGGTACTTGGGAAATTCAATTTCATCACCCTATGCCTTCAATTTTGATTCAATGTAGTCCAATTTTGCCATTGTCACTAAGAAAATGTGAATAATATCCCCACCCTCATTGGTGAGGAACTTGTAAGGCCCATTTATCAAAATACGTTTTGGTATAGATGATATTATTTTGGCAATTCACACTTTCACTGCCCACGAGAATTATTTTCTGTACATCAATATTGGAGGAAAAAAAAAATCTAACACCTGACACTTTCCTTTTTTAATTATTGTACAAGAGCCCAGCTCGAGCTTGACTTGATTTTTGGCTCATTCAAACAAAGAATAAGCAAAGCTCAATCACTTTTTATTGTTTGCTTAAAAATTCAAGTCAACCCTGAGCATATAATTGTTTGGCTAAATAGGCCTGTGAATAAAGGTCATTCCGTAAATATTGCAAAGATAGGGGTAACTCAATAAAAAAAAAAATCCAATATGTGAGATCTTCCCTTACATCTTTCCACCAATCATGGGTAAATTCAGTACTTTTTTTTTGTGTGCAAGTCTATAGCTTTTTTCCCCCAACTTTTGTCATTTTGGGAACGTCCCAAGCTTAAGCCCAGGCTTAATAGCTCGAAATTTCACGAGCTTAAGCTCGAGATTGAGTTTAAGCTTAAGCTTGAAAACTCGAGATTGACTTGCATATTTTACAATCCGGGCCAAGTTTATCAGGATTATAAAATTTCAAATGTGAGCCAAGTTTAAATAATTAGTTTTCAAAAAAATTCAAGTTCAAGTCAAGCTTGAATATGTATAATAAAGAGTTGAGTCAAGCTTAAGCAATATTGTGTTCAACTTGTTTGGCTTGATTAACACCCCTAATTGTAGTCACATGCAGAAAAGGGTTACTTGCCGGTCTCATAAGCTTATTTCAGGGCATATTTGTCTTTCTCCCATAACTCCAACCCAAAAACCTAACTGATTTTGTCTGGCCTAGTAATAACATTGACAAGGATTCTGATTTTGGCACTCCACTTTTAGCCATTAACACTTTACTTTTTTGTCTTTTTTCTATTTGAAATTACAACAATACTCTTTAAAGTGGATGAACATTAACAAAAAAAAAGAAGAAGATAATTTGATAATTTCATACAAGAAACCTTGCAATTTCTACCAAATGTTAAAATGGCAAATTCCTTGAAAGGTCCCCCATGATGAATTTTAAGTCATATAATCCCTTAAAATGTCCAGTGCTTCAGCTCTTAATCTTTGCACTGCGCTCGCACTCCAATTTCTCGCACTTGCGAATTTTAGTAGTTTGGTATATATTTCAAAGACACTTTTACGCTCGTACAAGCGAATCATATGACTCAGGATGAACCAATGAACTTCTGACGCAATCACTCAGATCATCAACACCCAAAAGTTAAATTATGTTCTGTAAATTTAAAGGACAAAGAGAGGTTCCGAAGGAATAAAACCCAAGAGATGCCCTTTCGCTTTACTATTGAATCTTAAGGCTCACATGATCCCAATTCCCCCAGCCCCATTTTCTCCACTGCAGAAGGGTTCTCTCACGATTCCTCTTTCTTTCTCCCATCCCTTGCGGCGTAAGAAGCAAGGAATATGACTGACTACTTTATGTACAAATATCTCATTTTTCCTTCAAAAGCAAACGCAAACAAACAAAACCCACAAGATGATTATGTTTTTGTGTTTGCCCTAAAATATATAGCTGAGCTTTTTTGTTGTCCTTTTTGTTTTTGTTGGTTATAATAATCTTTTGTGTCAATAAAAATATGTCGGACGGACCAGATTCCATAAAAGTGTCCATAAAAACATATCGGTCGGTCCAGATTCTATGAAAATGTCCATGAAAACATATCGGACGGTAGAGTGAATCTAGACCGTCCGATATGTTTTTATGGACACTTTCATGGATAGTATTCATGAACTTTATTAAACCCCTATCGAGCCTCAACATTAGCAATCTATTTCACTCACGAATTTCTTTGTAGGAACAACCGGCCTTGTTCTTCTCTTATGATCCTTTTGCAAGGATTCAAGTATATTCGATTATCTTATCTTTGTGCGAGGATTCAAGTATATTCGATACGCTCGACACAATAATAAAAATCTCTATTACCTTAATTTAATGTTACGTTTGATTTGCTGACAACTATCTAATGAGCTTGAATAATACATAAATGCACATTCTACGTATTATTAGAGTAAAAATTTACAGATTTCATGAACTTTTCAAAGATTTCGAATGCTTTTTGCATAGTATTCACCGTCGTAAAGATACGTTTGTATTTTTATATGGTTGAGATTCCGAGAAAATAATATCCACTTTCTTATTAGATCTCGAAGACTAAGAAGGAGTAATAAAAAATATGTGTAAAAATAATCACGTTTCCTCTTTTTGCTCCTTTCTCTTTCGACGTGAGAAGCAAGAATATGACTACTTCATCGGAAAATATCTTTCCTTGAAAAGTCAATGCAAAATGGCGATCGAGACCTTTATTTTTGTTTTTGTGTTTGCTCCACAATATATAGTTGAGCTTTGTTGTTTTCATTTGTTGTTTTTTGTTTCTTTTATTATCTCTTGTGTCAACTACTTGCTAGCCTTAATTAGATTAGCAAATCTATTTAATTAATTACTACTTTCTAGTTAATTTCTTTGTGGGAATTGATCACAACTCATTAGTTTTAATTCTTCATTAGTTTTGTTTTTACACTACGATTTGCTAACTATAGTCCAATAAGTGCGAAAAACACACAATTTATGCGAATATCAATACACGTTTCACATATATTTACACGCTTTTCAAAGATACGCATGCCTCTTACACTTTTACCAATCTATTTTATTACTAGAATTTCTCCGAAAAAACAAGTCAAAAGCAACTGCTTTGTCATTCTTTTGTATTTTTTTTGGATCAAGATATTTCCCGTCTACTAATCTGACAAAGACACAATTACATCATTTTCCATTCTTATAGTCTCTTTAAATTGTCACCATATATTTATGAAAATGATGTATCATGATCATTTTCCCCGGCCCTCCTACTTAATTAATCCTAAATACTTACATGAATTGTACTTATACTATTTGCAAATTGTACATTATGAACTCAATCAAAACACTTTTCTTTTGTAGTATCAAAACATTTTAGAATCCCAAGCATTATATCTTTTCCTTGCCTTCAATTTTGTAAGAATAAAGAATCCCAAGCCTATGTCTGTTGGTCAAAGTTTGAGACTCAAGGGTTCGCTTATTTTTAAGATTTCAGGTTTTAAATCTCCAAGATACTATCAACTGTTTCGGGACCAGTGGAGGCTTTACTTTAACGTTGACCAGTTTTTCCACTCGTGAACGATGAGTCCCCGATCATGTACTCTCTCTTAGGGGTGTTACAAAACCCGACAGACTGAAAAAAATTGAAAAAACAGATCGATCGGTTCGGTTTTCGGTCAGAGTGATGGTGGAATTTTTTCGGACCAGACCGAATTGTACCGAAATCAATTCGTCTCAATTTCCTAGAATTTTCACCAAGCCGAACCGAACCGACCAAGTATATATTTTTATATATTTTACATTGATATACTTTAAATTAAATAGAAATTTTATAGTTCAGGCAGACCGAAATCTCTGACCGGACCTGACCGATCCCACCCCGAACCGAATCATACTGAACTCAACTCCGATCAGGATCGATCCAGAAAATATTTTGACTGAACCAAATCGATCTTCAGAAATTGCTCCTCCAACCAAACCGAAATCACCCCTAAGTCTCTCTCACTCTCCCTCTATCAAAATTTTGTTTAGGAAAATGATATTAACACTCCAAAAATTGATGCAAACACTCCAAAATCAGTGTAATTTCAAAGTCATTTTCTTTTGTTTTTTGGAGTATCTACATCAATTGTTGGAGTGTCAATATCATTTTCCCTTTCGTTTATTGGATCAATGAATAATTTAAGGTTCATGTCAAAAAAAATAAAATAATAATAATAATTTAAGGTTGACTTCTCCAGTCTTCTTTTAATAATAATTGTACTGTAGTAAAATGAAAATGAGCACCATTGAAGGTGACGAGCTGTAGTCGTAAAGGAAGCAATCTCCACCTCATTGCTTACGTTACCCAACAAAGGAACAGTGAAAGCTGTCAAAGCCACGCTACACTGCAGACAGCACCTAAATCCCTTTCTGCCAATTTTGTCCATGTGTCATTAATTTGCTTAAACTGCTGGCCGAATTGACAAAAAGACCCACGATTTCCTTGCTGAAAACGATGACACGTGGAGTATACAGTATATGAGTTCCCGTTCTGCAGTGCACGGGATAAAATTCCCCCGACCAGCCTCCAAAACACAATCTAACATAGTACGTAACATGCCCCCAAATAAACTGGAGCACTACTGGCATGTGCGCCACTCATACTTGCATACACACTCATATCCAGTCGAGCGTGCTATATATTGTCTCACGTGTGTAACCCGTACCTGAATTGTCATATACGTAACATGCGTGAATACGCACTCATGTACAGTGGAGGACTGCTAGCAGGTACGCAACTCATACTTGAACACACACTTGGGGTACATAAATTTATCGATAAACGATTCATAAAAACAAATGGATGATTGAAATTATGAAATTAACACGTCTATAGTTTTTTTTACTAAAAAAACATAAAAGAGGCAATCTATATATGCATACGTGAATGCTTGATGAGCCATGGAGTAAATAATTTTGCTCATATAAAGGCTATATATTTGATATTACGATTGATTTGAGGGAATTGAATATTTTTGTTTTTGTTTTAGTATAATAGAAAGAGAATAAAATTTGTCACATTTCCTTGTGTTGCGAAAAGATTGTATTTTTTAAACTCTATAAAATTAAAAGATGGCCAAAAGTCTTTTTTTTGGTAATAAAAAAATGGGGAACAAAAGGTAAAATGAAAAATATATATTTGACTAGAAAAGTTGGATGCTTAGTTGGATGGATGAGGTGTGAAGGATACTGATCCAGAGTTTACATCTGAATCCTCCAATCGATTGCTCCCACTTACATCTGAATCCTCCAATCGAGAATTGCAGCTCAAGTTTTTGGCATCGTGATGAGGTGCCATGTTTCTAGCTTCCAAATTTTTCGTTAATCTTATGGAAAAATGAAGAAGAGAAGTCACATGGATTACTATTCCACGAGCCTCGATGCCTTGCAAATTATGTATATTTATGAGTAAACTTTGTATATAACCCAGTCGAAAATAAGATAACTACTTTGCTAACCTCCGTTCATTAAGGTCGAAGATAATACACAAATAACTCTAAACAAGTTTGGATACCAATACGTATTTCATAAATATTAATATCCTTTTACAAATATCAATACACTTTTCACGAATATTGATACATTTTTTATCTATTATCGTCCACCCTAAAGGTGGAGATTAGCATTTTCCATAAGAAAATTAGTCGCACAATTAAGATAAACATAAGTTTGATCTTCAATGTGATTAATTATTTTTTTCCCTCTGTTTACAAATTTTTGCTTTTGTTAGTTCTTCATAACGACTTTTGATCGGACTATTGTTATCTCGATTAGAGGAATGTAAAAATTTATGATATTTTTTTATAAAAAATCACTAAAGACAAAATAATCTAAAATAAAAAGATTTCTTTGAATTTATTTTTATCTTTTCTGAGCTTTTTTCAAGTTTGACTAATATTTGTGTACTTTTTAAACTATTGTCGTTGAGATTAATAAATAATTCAAAAAATTTATAAAGAAAATATAATAATTTAATAATAAAGTTAGACCAAATCTTTCTAAAGAAACAATGAAATAAAGTACTTTTGAGTATACTACATACAATAGATTCGATACATTAAATTACACAGAAAAGTGCTCTATGTATTTTTTTAGTAGGAGTAATAAAATATTATAATTCTACATATAATTAACTTTGGTCTTCAATGAATTAGTTTTACCCTATTCTTATAGTCGTAATTTGTGCTAATCTTTTTAAACAATCCAATTAAACATAAGCACTTGAGTATCATACTTGCAAGAAAATTGATGCTCCGTTCTATAAACTACACACAAAAGAATATACTTTGTGTATTTTTTACTACTCGATAAAATATTTGTCTCTAAGACCGAAGGTTGGTCCGGTTAGTTGGTAAATTTGCTCCCTACACAATTAATCATACTTCGATTCTTATAGTCAGACCGCAAAAAAAGTAATTTCTTGTGAACCTCCTAGTCCCGACGTGAACGACCTGTTTAACCAGACCGAATAGGAGATTAGTTTAAGTGCGCGTAAGATAGTCCGAACACTTCAGCCGTTAGGAAAAAAAATTGGTCCGCCGTGTGACTAAGCACACACATGATTCCCACCCACGAACTCTTAAAACGCGCCTTTTCGCCCTAGAGTATAGTTTTCACCGCATATTCTTACGCAGTAGTAGTATTTTCCCCCTCATTTCCTCCACGCCGACCCACACACACACTCTCTCTCTCTCTCTTCTCTCTCTCCTTGAATTTTCCGGCGGCCGAAAGCCCTAGTACTCTCGTACGTCTAACGGCGCAAACCAACAGAAAGAATTCAAAGAACAGATTCTGAAGGTATCTCCTTTTCGCCCTAAGCGCCCGTATTACTCCAAGTGTTTTGTGTGAGATCCGAGTCCTTCGTTGCAGGGGAATAGATGCTGCAGTGTTTCTATATTACGCCTTTTTTCCGAAAGTAGAGCTGAACTTGTGATTTATGAGGATTTTTTTTCTCAGTTTTGCTTAAGAGTTTGGAATGGATTGTCTTTATTGTTGGGTTTGTTTAAATTTACTTGAAAAACTTGTTTTTTCCCCTTCTTTTGGTAGTAATTTTATTGAATTTGGAGTAGTTAGGATCTTTCAGACTTTCGGTTTGAAGGTGATGCTCAAGTATTAACTTCTAGAAGACTAGAATGTTTGGGGGGCTATCGCTTTACTTATTGTGGCAATAGGGGTTATTGGAAGGTGACAAATGACTTGAAACTGTGATCGAATTCACAGCAACTATCTAATCGCGAGAAAAAACTACCTAGAAGTGTGTTGTGTAATTGATAAAGGTTATGGTGAATGATTCGCTTGTGTTGCTTGCTCCGGGATGTGTTCTCTGTCATTTTACTTTTTATGTGAAGTATGTGGTCGACAAATATCATTGCAATGGATTTTTTGGTGATATGAACTCTTGTTTATATTATATTTTTGCAAATACTTTCTCCTTAACATTCCTTCTTATTTTTTGGTATTTTTGCAGTGGAATCATATTGTTTGACAAGGGTTCTTCATTACTTCTTTTGAAGTTTCTCTAAATTTCTTGTAAATAGGCTTAAACCCAGAAGCTGGAGAAGTCTAATTTCATACCTTATGAGTTATGAGCAACCTCAAAATGCCTATAAATGAAGGGTCTTTTATCTCCTTCCTATCTAATGATTCTGTTTGTCTATAAATTTCTTTCATGGCCCAGGCATTTTAATCAGGGGCCAGCTTTTCTTGAATGTTAGGAATTCCGTTTTCCACTGAGTTTTAAGTCTTTTCAAGCATATGAATGGAGGCAGCTTTTCAATTTTATTTGTTTGTTTAACATGTTAAGCTTGGAGAACCTTTGCTGATCATATAGATGCTGGGTAGTTCTTTTTGTGCTACCTGGAGACTTCTGCATATGAAGATGCAGAATATGGATTCCTTTAGGAAGTTAATCTCATAATATTGTTGTTCTGCAGAAAGTGTTAGCTCATTCAAGTTGTTTTCCTTCCTTCTTGCATAGGTACCACCTTTTAATGAACTTATTGTCTCTGGAACAGGTTTCATGTCCAGTATGTTGTTATGGAGGATATGAGGCCTTTTTGGATTAATGGTTAATTGCTGCTTGTGATTGGGTCAAGTTATTTTGATTTCACAGAATGGATCGCTGTGATACATCAGGGTTTGTTAGTGGTGGGTGTGTGCTGTAATATTTGAGGCTTTTTGAACCTTGTACATATATTTATTTGGTTATGTTATTTTGAGTTCATAGAATGGATCGCTGTGATACCTCAGGATTTGTTAGTGGGGGATGCACTCTGATCTTTTGAGGCTCCTTGGAACCTCGTACTAAATATTCTCTCCCAACCCTGAAATTAGACGAAGTGTCAACAATTGTGAGTAGGTTTTGGTTGGTGGCTTTCCACTTTAACTTTAGATTAGATGGACAACACCCCTCGACATTTTGTTGCTAGTGTTGCTTCAAATGTGTACAAGAAACCGAGCAGTGTAGTTGATACAAGAGATGTTTATTTCTCCAGTGCTGCTTTGCGTCTTGATTCCCCTGGATCATCAAGCTGTTATTTCTCAAACTGCAAGGGAAGCAAGAGAAAAAGGAGTGCCAACGATGGTTCTCAAGTTTTTGGTTTGGGCTGTCTGTCAAATTCTTGTGCTACCATGTCCTCTGGAAAAGAAACTGACGAGTCTACAGTCCATCTCGGTCTGAGTATCAACCTCCATTCTCAAAATGAGAGAACAGCTAAACAAATGAGTGTTACCTGTGGGACTCTGAAGAGAATGGAAGCGGAAAAACCCAGGCTGGACCTTGGGCTGAGTCTGTCTACTGGGCCTGCTGATTCTGATATCACCACTGTATCCCAAGAATTTCCGACTTTTCAGAACAATGCAGAGTCTGCAGACGTATTTGGTGCTGTACAACTCGTGGATGATGGGTCAACATCATCGCGATGGAAACGAGGGCCTATTGTGCCACCATTGCATGCATCACAAGTCGCAGAGCGCGTGATTGATTTCGTTCATCCTCGAAGCCATATCAATCTGAATCCAGTTGCTCCAAATCTCACATCAAAAAGCTCAGTTGGTGGTGCTTCTGGGGGAACTCGTCCTCAACAACATCGACGTAATGCTAGTGTGAAAATATGCCATTTCGATGGATGTACGAAAGGAGCCAGAGGTGCTTCTGGCCTATGTATTGCCCATGGTGGCGGCAGGAGGTGTCAGAGACTTGGGTGTCAGAAGGGAGCAGAAGGCAAGACAGTATTCTGCAAAGCCCATGGGGGCGGCCGCCGTTGCCAACACCTTGGGTGCACAAGGAGCGCTGAAGGCCGTACGGACTACTGCATTGGCCATGGCGGAGGTAAGCGGTGCAGCCATCAGGGTTGCAGCCGTGCCGCTAGAGGGAAATCTGGTCTGTGCATAAGGCATGGTGGTGGTAAGAGGTGTAAAATGGAAAACTGCAGTAAGAGCGCTGAGGGCATTTCTGGCCTCTGCATCTCCCATGGTGGGGGCCGCCGGTGCCAGTATCCTGCCTGCACGAAAGGTGCCCAAGGGAGCACGATGCTTTGTAAAGCACACGGTGGGGGGAAAAGGTGCACATTTTTAGGGTGCATGAAGGGCGCAGAAGGGAGCACATCCTTCTGTAAAGGGCATGGTGGGGGAAAAAGGTGTTCGTTTGAAGGGGGATGCACAAGGAGTGTTCATGGGGGAACCTTGTTTTGTGTGAATCATGGTGGGGGAAAGAGATGTGCTGCGCCTGAATGCACCAAGAGTGCTAGGGGTCGTACAAACTTCTGTGTTCGTCATGGTGGAGGAAAAAGGTGCAAATCTGAGGGATGTCTAAAGAGTGCACAAGGAAAAACTGATTTCTGCAAGGCACATGGTGGAGGGAAACACTGCTCTTGGGGCCATTTGGGTTCAGAGTTTGGCGGTCAATGTGGTGCTCCTTGTGATAAGTTCGCAAGGGGGAAATCTGGTTTATGTGCTGCCCACAGTTCCCTGGTGCGAGACCCATTTTCTAGCACAATGGAGAGGATAAAAGCGGACAACCGTGTCGATGGTATTAAAACAGCTGACAGCGTCATTACATCGATTAATTTCATGAGTTTTGGGCATCAGCCGATTCCTGTGCAGGATCCATCCCTCGAAGTTTTGTCTGTTGGAAATACTTTAGGTCACTTGTCAGTTCCAGAAGGTCGGGTGCATGGAGGAAACCTAATGGCAATGTTAAGAGGGAATGCCAACTTTGGAGCCGGAAGTAATGATCAAGTAGTTGATGGCCCATCAGAGCCAGGTAAACCGTTTCATATGCCTCATATGTGGGTTTAAGCAAACCTCTCGTGTTTGGTTCGATTTGGTCCTTGTAAAGGTTCTCAGTGCTGTCATCAGGTCTTCTGTTTTTATAATTATTTGGTGGTTAGTTTAGGGGTTTGGTGATTTTCATCTCATTGCATTGTATGGCATTGCATTGTTAAAAGTGATTCCCTTGAAACCCTTGTGAAGAGTAGGGGGTAATTTAGCTTGGGCGCATATGTAAACTTGTAAAGGCAAGCTTAGTTTGTTCATACAAGTGTTCTCTGTTGTCCTGTAAAATGTAAATATTTGTATATAATTTGTCCTGTAAAATGTAAATATTTGCATATAATTTGACCGAAGATCTTGTGAATATACCAAAATGTAAATATTTGTATATAATTTGTCCTGTAAAATGTAAATATTTGTATATAATTTGACCGAAGATATTGTGAATATATCTTTTGGTTTCCCTTCTTTTCTTTTATTGCAAGTCTTGTCTCCATTCGTTTGACGATTAGTAATCAGTTAGAGAAGCCAATATTATGGTCACCTGATTGATTATCAGCCATTTGAGTTGAGATAACAATGCTTTTTATTATCAACATTCATTCGTTCAGCCGCAGCTCTTTACGAAAGCTTACTATGGAAACACAGCAAAAAATAAGTTGACTGAAAAACACAAACAAATAAGAAAAGAACACGGATGAGATTCTGCAAAAAAAACAGAGGTTCATACAAGCAACAACTGCGATCCAGTGAGAGAAAGGACTGGAATAAATATTAAGGCTCAAACATTTGAGACAGTGTAGTCGCGAGTGTTTTCTCTGAAGGTTCCATCTACACTTTCCTGATCTGAATGTTGTGAGTGGATTCGAACCGCCAGATGGGTTGCCTCCCCGTCTTGACGAGAGCTACATGCTCTCCTTCCTTCACAATCCCTTGCTTCTGCATTTTAAACCGACTTTCACTTGTTAGAATGGCGGAGAAGAAATCTTATGTCGGCAGTTATACAGTGAGAATCATTTTTCAGCCCAAAAATCAGATGGTTGTTTATTATGTGCCAGGGTCGGCGGCACTAGTAAAACAGGGGCCCTAGACTCAAATTAATGTACTAAAATTTTGCAATTTTTAGGAGTACATGAAATTTATTTATTTTTTATATTGTCAGCACTAAAGTGTTCATATGTAGCCAAAGTAAATGAAAAGTCACTTGAATTTGTAAGTACATACAAAATATATCACACCAAAACAAAATAAACTAGGCCTAATAAACTTTCCACTGAAATAGATACTTTTATTTTATATAGAGCTTTGTATATATTCCCCCGTTTCATAGTTGGTCCTTTTTGCGGATTTCAAGTTAATAAGAGAAGACAATCATTGCATATCTTATCACTTTATTTTTTCATTTACTCCCTCCATCCCAAATTGGAGTATCTTCCAATTAGGAGTATTACATTTTCTTACCTTGTTAGTACTACTAATTTAAATTGGAAGGGTAAAAGAAAAAATTCATTAAATATTGCCCATTTAATTTTGAAGTGGAAGAATGTTTTTGGGACAGCAAAACGTGCTAACTGGGACCAAAAAAAAGAAGGGATGAAGAGCGTAAAAATTTCTTTATATTTTTGTCACCGTTGAACAAAAATCCTGGAGCCGCCCTAGAAGGTTAAGTCAATTCATCAATACAAACCACAGGAAGCCAACTCTTATTCGATTACCATCACTATGTGCTGCAAATTCCAGTTGATAAGATTCTTAGGGCTGACCATCAAGGCCAGCTCAGTTGGCCATAGTCCTGCACCTCGGTAGCAGGTCAAGGGTTCGACTCTTTCTTACATGAAGGCTGTCTCTTTATTATAGTGCCTATGAAAGCTATTGTTGAATATTTGTGTTATTTGAAATGTCCGAATTAATGTAATTGTCACAACTTTACAGCTATAATAATAATTAAAAAAACAAAGATTCTTAGGCCTGAGAATTTTTTTGAGAACATGCAAGACGTGTTAGTTGATTGTTAGTGAGACAGGACCCTTGGTCTTGTGCATGTGGGTATACGGTGCCTTCCAACTTGGCTACCACGCCACTTGCTTAGGCCTGAAAATTCTTCATTCATAATAGGTCAGAAAAGGCCCAGCTAGGTGGTGAACAAGTTACAACATTCCCCTGCCATTTGGTATATAAGACAAGTATATGTTGCCACTATCTAATCAAGTAACTCAGGTTTGACAAGTAGGCCCATGAAACCTCACCTGAAGCACAGCCATTGCATTTGTGAAGGTTTCTTCAGCATCATCTGAGAACTGCATGTATATGGGACATACGCCTTGGTATAAAGCTAGTCTTTGTTGTATTCTCTTCCTGCATGACCGTCATACCCATTCGATGAAAATTCAAAAGATACGTGCTTGGTCTAGTCCAAACCCTATGCTCACAATCTACCATAATTTCTAGTGACATACCCAGATTTGTAGTGATGGGATGATTTTCATATAATGCTTGTAAAAGCAACACTTAAATGGCAGCATACCATTTCAACCCCACAAGGTATCCACTCATTCAATGGAGTTGGCATGATTTTTAGGGAAATATTTATGTCTTAAGCGTACAGTAGTTGATGCCATGATACAAAAGGATTTGGTCTTACTAAATCTAAGTGAACATGTAACCCTAGACAGAGCTCAATAGAAAAATAGGATTGTGCCCGACCCCAATTGATTAGGAGGCTCGGTTTGGTTTGGTAAGTGTAAAGTAGTTCAGTCATGATATAATCGAACTATTTCCTACACTATCACTTAACCAAGATATGATGACTGTTTACAGGCATGCTAAATAAAGAAAGTGAAAAGAAAGAAAAGTAACAGGAATAAGGTTCATGATGAATGTTCGCAAGTATGTTGAAAGAAAGTGGGAAGAAAGCAATACAAGAGGAATAAGGTTCATGCATGCAGGTTGATGATTTTTAGTGCAATATATAGCACAAGGCTAAATTTCGCTTGGTTGTAGGAATCATCTTCATTTTCAAAGAAATTTTCAAGAACAAAAGGCATTGTTTGAAGGATAAGCAACATTGTATGCATGGGAAGGATAAACTCCTTCTTGGTGGTTTGGTATCTATAAAAACAAAAATTATATCATCTTTTTGAAATCTATGAATATTATTGCATTACAATGAACTGCATACATCAATCAATCGTTATCATGTACCTCTGCCACTAATACGGGAAGGATAATGCTTGATTGTTGCATGCAGTCCATTGTAATGCGATAATTTTCGTAGATTTCGAAAAGATCAAATGATTTTTGTTTCAACGGATACCAAGCCACCAAGAAGGTGCTTCATGACTTTGTAAGAATGGTACAGCTGTTGAGACATCTACAAAAAACCAACCCAACTGTCCAGTTGTTGAACTAAACAGATGAGGAAAATTTTGACGTAAGTTAAGTTACAACATCTAACTCACTCATTTGTAAAGGCAAATATGGTGCTAGAAGGTCGATAGTGGCTCAGTAAAATGGCCATGAAAGCAGTTCTGGTGAAGACAACAATTGGGGTTCCGAGATTGTTAGCCATCTTTGTTGCATAAAATGCGAACATCTCACTCGTTGGGTTCTGCAGGATACAAGCAGCTAGGTTGACATCAAATGAAGATTTGAACTAAGGTATATTTCATAAACAAATTAACTATGTAGCACCGACACTCCAAAAGGGCGCCGTGTCCATGTATTGGACACGGGGACACGCCCAAATACGTATTGGACACGCCACGTGGCGTGTCCAATAATTTTTATTATTTTTGATGGGGGACACGTGGGGGACACGGCTGGGGACACGCCGGGGACACAGCTGGGGGTCAAAATGTAATAAATTTTTAATTTTGAAGGGTTAATATGAAATTATTCAAAAATATTTGGGTTAAAACTGTAATTATGCCTTTATTTGGACCATGGTAATCTTATACATTCATATAGGACATGTCTTCATCAACAATGGAAGAAAAGAAATATATATGTATTTATGTATTTATATATTTATTTATTTATACACGTGGCGTGTCCCCCGCCGTGTCCGTGTCCCCATTTTTTTAGAATTGCCGTGTCCCGTGTCCGTGTCCGTGTCCGTATCCGTATCCGTGTCCATGCTACATAGCAAATTAACATGGAATCCAACATTACAAGTGAGGATGCAGAAGGAACCTCGAAGGCTTGGCCAAGATTAGCTGGTGTTTCCCCAGCAACCAAGTCTGATTCAGTCCGTAATGCTACAGCATGCATAACATTGACAGCTTTCAAAGGAAACCTGAGCAGGATAGGATCAGTCCAACATAACTGTAACAGTTAAAGCTGGAGTCATTCTTGCTTTAGAAGCTTATCATCAAAACGTACTTTAATATTGAAACCTTCACCAATCCGTGTGTCGGTTTCTACATGGAACTTCTTGTGGTCCTCCCAAAAGTTGTTAAATTTTGCAAGACCCACTTGACTGGGCAAACTCTGTGGCCCTTCCATAGTCCAGGTCCTAAAACCTAATACTTCCTCCGTCTCACTTTCTTCGTCCATTTTTGCTTTTCAGAGATCTCAAAAGATCATCTATGTTTACTATTTTGTTATTTTTTATAATTGAAACTTTGTCTACGAGAACTAAATGAGATATTTTGATTCGTGAAAAAGATTTCAAATTTTTTTCCACGAAAGTTCATTTGTTAATCTAGTTAAAGGGAACAACTGCCAAAATTATACAAAAGTTATATAACATACTTTCCATGAGCAGTTTCTCCAGAAAGCATAACTGCATCAGCGCCCTCTCGAACAGCCATGGCAATGTCAGACACCTCTGCTCGCGTAGGTGTTGGATGGACAATCATGCTTTCCAGCATATTTGTTGCCACAATAACAGCTTTCCCCATGCTACGGCACATCCTGATTATCTCATCCTGCATGTTTGCAGCAAATTGCTTACTGAATGATAAAAATAATGTTGTACTTACACCACAAGGTTAAAGGCGTTTGAAAAATGAAGTTATCCCCGTCATCAATCTTCCATCAGTTCAAAAACTACCTGCAGCAGTGGAACTTCCTCAACTGGTAGTTCTGCACCAAGATCTCCTCTTGCAACCATTGCCTGATATCATTAGATGTGCTACTTCAGTAATGGGATACGTAACTTAATAATGTGCATAGGAGAGTGTGTGGACCCAAAACAGCTCGAGGTAAAATGTGATGAACTAAAGATCCACTTGGATTAATGGGACAACCCTTGATGAACTTCATTTGGAAGCATTTTCCAAATCTCTTTCCTTATTTTCTAACTGTTAAATAAACACCGGCACAGTGAAAATTTTGCAGCAAAAATCAACCCCACAACATCACTAAAGGGAAATAAAATATCAACAGCTGAGGAAAATTTAAGTAAAGAAATAAATTTAAAGGAAAGACTACAATACACACCCATTATTTGGGTATGTATCATTTGCACCCCCCAAAATGTTATGAATTACAGAAAAAATGTTACGAATCGTATTGCTAAAAAGTTACGAATTGTATAAAGATTACGAGATGCACCAAAATGTTATGAATCATAATGAAAATGTTACGAATCATACAGTTACGAAACATGCTCAAATGTTATGAATGAATCATAAAATAGGTACATATGGTACACTCTTTTAATGGGTGTGTATTGTAGACTTTTCCTAAATTTAATTTCCAACTTACACCATCAGATGCTGTGATGATAGAATGCAGATTTGGAATAGCATCTGCACTTTCAATTTTCACGATAACATGTATATCAGCACCGAAACCTGCCAAAACAATAATAATGAGAAGAAAAAACTTTTGAGGCACCTATCATGCATGTAGACAATGTTTACTCCATGTGTGTAAGGAACTCATTATTCAAATACTTTGGAGGTAACTCTGCAATTCATAGACCACTTCAGCATCTTTGACAAAGGAAACAGCATAGAAGTCAACTTTATTGTCCACGCCAAACTTGATGTCATCCCAGTCCTTCTCTGTCACAATCCATGAAATGGTTAATGTTCATTTGCAGGACTTTCCAATAAATCTACGCAGTACTCCAACACAAGGAGATAATTTTTGGGTCAACCGGTTCTAACCAGTGATGGATGGCAGTGTAGCACTTTTTCCTCGAACATTGAGGTGTCGTCTGGATTGAAGCTCTCCTCCGTCAACCACCTCACATTTTACTGAATCTTCTGTCTTGGACTTCACCATTAATGACATCATGCCCCCTACAACATAACCGGGAGTGAATTATTCTTAAAGATGAAAGCAATAATTTCCGTCTGGCTTATTGGAACCCGATAAGTTGAGAGTACCGTGAAAGTGATTCAATCATGTTGTCAACAAAAAAATTATTTGGGGATCCCCAGATTTCTCACCTACTGGAAGTGAAAGCAATGATATAAAGTATAAACCCCATCCAATGGCATAACCTTTGCATTGGATAGGAACAAATTTTGTTCTTCAGTTCAGCATGACCTTTTCAACTGCTGCCCACAGAATACTAGTTTTGTGTTCACCTTGGATTGAACTGAAGAAAAGTTTCATGATACTGTAGGCAAAATCCCGGTCTCCCAATGAAGTAGACAGGACTGCCACTAAAAACTTCTTAGGTTGTGTGTGTGTGTGTGGAGAGAGAGAGAGAGAGCGCCTAGCTGCATACCATCAACAAGAAGCATGTCACCTGCCTCCACATCATTGACGAAATCATCATAGTTAACACTGACACAGTCTGCGGTACCGACTCCTCTTCTAATCGTGAAACTGAATTCTTGGCCAGTTACTAAGGTGATTGGCTGGGGCAAGTCGCCACTCCTAACCTCAGGGCCCTACCAACAACACCACCATACCAAACACATACAGATAATGAGAAACCTGGCAAAAGAAGTTGAATTTTAAATGCCACCAGATTAACAAACAAGAGTGTGAAGTTTTAGTGAATCTTTAATTAGGTGCATTTGGCAACACACAATCAATTATCATTTACCCTAAGAAAAACACTTCAAAAGATGGGCTCGGTCTAAGTTAGAGAGACTAGACACCATTGAACGGTTTACTTGGTTGAAGCTGGTTTTGAATTCCATCTCAATGAAGTAACTTAGGCCTATAAAGGGAAATTATATAGTAGATAGTCTAGTAATTGTGACACTATTAGCTCAAAAATTCCCGATACCTGATTTTCATTTCAAAAAAAATTAAACAACCACACAGTTAAACAAGTAGGTACAAAAGAAGAAGACAATAAAAAATTTGAAGGAAAATTACTACCTTCGTATCAAGCATGATTGCAATGACATTGCCTTCACATTGAGAATTGTATTCTTTAATCAAATCAATAACTTTCTGATGAGATGCATGGTCCCCATGGGACATATTCAGACGAGCAACATTCATTCCAGCCTCAGCCAACTTCCATATCATTTCCCTGGTGTTGGTGGAAGGACCAATTGTGCAAACAATCTTTGTCTTCCGTCTCGCTATTGGCTTCGACCACAAACTCACTGAAGTTTCACCTAGCTGCTGAATTTGCTTTTCTATCTGATCAATAGCAAACAAGAATGACAAAAAAAAAATGAATGACTGTAGCTTCCAGCACATTTCCCATTTACAATTGGAAGGATGCTTCTACCGCACATAGATTAATCTAGATGGCAAATATGGTGTACAAATTTTCGTTCAAGTAAAAGAAACCAGCAATGTTTCCCTTGACATGCACCCACTGGGAAAATGCTACAATAATGTAGCAAGAACGAATAAGTAACAAGCAAGCACAGATTATACCATAGTGGCACTTCTATTCAAAACAGGTGAACCATTCTATAAACCCCAACTCTATTCAAAACTCATTTTGCACCAAAGATCTAGGGCAGGAACAATTTTTTCCTCCAATATCCACTACCGGGTGTGACAACCACTCCAAAGTCTTGAAAGGCTTCTTAGCAGTATCACTCATGGATATTTTCAAAATTTATTAGTAGTTCGAACCCAAGTTTTTTTGGTGGAAACTAAACATTACTATCCTTGGACTTTTTAACAAGTTAAAACTAACCAAGTTTTAGGCAGATGAAGGCTGTTTGATATACAATTCCACTGGATTCTTTGACTCAGTCGCGTTCAGATAATGGATTCTCACAATCACTTTCTATAACTAGTAGGGATCAATGCAGTATTCCGTAATTTCGTGACTTCCTTTTTTTATTTTTTTGTAACTCAGGTGTCTAGGCCAGCTTTCGTGCACCTCGACTAATCATAGGGGAATTTCATGATTTCCTTTGGTTGCATATAAATAGGAAAAATCCTGAGTCAGCGCATGGTTTAAACGTTTAAGCACCACGACCAAAATTTATAAAACGAAACAAACACGAGAGGGATTGCAAAACTAAACCGGAGGAACAAACATTGACAAAACTAAGTTAACGGCGATAAAAACAACAATAAGATACGGTTAAAACAGAACAGCACGGCGAATGACACTAGGAATTGACGGAGTTGTGGCGAAAGGAGCTACCTTTGGTACATCTACCGGTGATACAGGAATGACCTCTGAGGTGGATATCGTCGCTGCGATCGGGGATGCAATGCGGAAAGATCTGTGGCTCTTTCGTGATGCTGGAGCCTGTACTTTGGATGAAAAAGAAGAAGGTTTGATGTTCTGGACTTGGGTTTGGAGGGATGCAGAGCTACGGCTCGCTAAGGAGCTGTGAATCGGTCGAATGGCCGCCGCTACATGTGCCATTGTTAGAGAGAGAGAGAGAGAGAGAGAGAGAGAGAGAGAGAGAGAGAGAGAGAGATGAGACTTCGTTTGTATCGGAACTTCTTATGCAGAAACGGTTGAGAAAACGGAAATATTCGTTCGGTCAAATGCCAAATGCCATGGTGGGAAGGTTTAGCGATGGCAAACAAAAACGACAGCGTTTACTTAGCAAGTAGTATGACTTGGTGGGGTGATCTGATATGACGCGGTCCATATTCGAAATTCACGATATCACTAGGAAAAATATTTTAAATTTAAGGGACAATTGAGATTATTTTTGTGAGATCCCAAATCCGCTCCACAAAGCGATATGAGCACAATCTGTGCACACATAAATCTGTGCGCATAGTTTAACCTCTCTTTTTTTAGTTTGACTTGGTTTATGAATACATAGATGCAAATTAGAAGAAATAAATAATAGCAATGGTCTCTGTGTGCTTGTTAATTTTTCAATATGCATTGGTAGAGATCATCTTTAGTTTTAGAAGGATTTTTTTAATCAGCGTTTTAGAAAAAAAAAATTTAATCCACGTTTTAGAAGATAAATAAGTCAAATTTAAACTTTTTGGTTTTTCAGTTCAAAGAAGATAGATAATTCAATTTTTAGCTCATATTTTGAATAAATTAGTGTATGAGTTAAAAGAGTAAATTTTAGCTAGTCTATGAAATTTTCCACGAGTTTATTACCAAAGAGCATCTGCAGGACTGCATTAGCCTCAAATGATTTTAGACCAAATTAATCCTTAAAACCCACTTCTTTACTTTAACGAATCATTTTTCCACAATTTCAAAACATCAGGCTCTTTATTCTCACTTTCTACTTAATTAAATATTCAAACTCACCCAAATTAAATATTTAAAAGCAATTCTATTAACCAATGGTGGAGTGAATTATTTTTTATTGCTCCAAAATATAATATAAAGTATTACTAGTTGAGTGAACAGTGGCTCTCTTAGAGAGACAAGTAATTGTTCCAAAACTAAAATCTTGACCAGCAGTCCGCACCATTGACAAGCCTGATGTGAGGTTGTTTTCTTCATTTTGCTCTTTATTTTAACCTAAAGGAGTGTTTGAAGAGCCACATGTGGATGCTCTAACTTAAACCTTAACTAAGTAACGTGAACTATATCTATGTGGGCACTTTAACATGTAAAATTGTATCATCTCTATGGCTGGGGGCACGCACACATATTTGATTAGAAAACCCAAAAATTAGGGTGCGTTTGCAACTTAGGGAAAAAATGAAAAAAAAGATAAAATGTTAAACAAATTACGGAGTATTTCTATTGTTTGGTTTTTAGAGAGAAAAAAAAGGAAAAGTTTGAAAAACAAGTTTGGATGAGTTTTTGAAAAATTTTGGGTTTGGTTTTTGGAGTAATGAGTTGAAAGAAAAATTATGGTAATGATTAGAGATATGGGTAATAAGTGGAGAGAGACAGAGAGAAATGAGAATAATAATTGAAGATAGGGGTAACGAGTGAAGCAAGTAGTGATAATAAATACTATTTTTTTTTTCAATCTCATTTTTTCTTTACTAATTTTCTATTCGTTTTTTCTTTTCTTCCCCAAGTTTCAAACAGATCCTTAGAGAAAGAGAAACAGACGGACAGACACGATTTTGCCACATCATGGATGTCTACTGGAGCCAGCTGCCGCAATAGTAGGACATCACCACTCCCAAAAGACTTCTCAGCGCGGGAAAATTCGGACATTATTGGCGCCACAAAAACCCTAAAAATGACAGAGAATCACTCACTGGATGCGACTTGAAAATCAGATCGAGCCCTTTCGATACCCTAATTCGAACAATTCCAAGCTCAGATCGACATGGAGGGTCTATCCGCCATTTGCGCCGGTCTCGGAATCATCGAGGAGGACGACAATGGCGGTCGCATCGGCTACACGAAGGGCGAATACTGCTTAGGTAACACGTCTATATCTGAAAAATCGAAAAAGCGTGTTGATTTTTCGGTGAAGAATGCATATTGAATTTTTAACTTGGCGTTATATGTACACTCCTATTATACACCGCCTAATAGGCCGCGATTAGTAAGACCCTACTTTATTTGTTACTTTGAACACGTCGTTGGGCACTGGAATTATTTGTATTATTTGTTGTTTTAATTGATTTCTTAAAGATTTATGCTTTGTGCATTTGGGTGGCAGATAATTTGAAAGATTTGTTGAGGTTTCTGAGGCGAGACGATCCGCAGACCCGAGAAGTATTCAAGCAAGTTTGCAAGTGGAATATTGTTGGCAAGGATTTGATACCCATTTTGGAACACTGCCAGGATGATCATAATTTGGTGCTAAATGCAGGTATCGCCACTGATTTTTTTCTGCATGACGGACTTATTGTTGAATTCCGAGAGTAGGGGGTCTAGTGGTTTAATGTTTTCTTTCTAAAAGTATTAGTTTTTGATACTCATTACTGGACGTAATTATCACAGTGAAGGTGTTGGTGTTTCTAACCATGCCTGTCGAACCCACATCCAACGACATCCCCCAACAAATAGAGTACCTTTGGGCTTTGAAGTCTTCAATTACCTTGAGTGATACTGTCCCAATGATCGTCTCACTTCTGGAGAGCCCATTGGAAAACTTAGAATGGTAAGTTGGATTTCGTTTTCTCCACTTTGTTGTTCATTGTGTAACATTTCCTTTTTGACATTCAGTGGTTCCTCTTCTACGCCAACCTATTTATGAACCTGCAAGTAAAATGATTGGTGAAGCATCATGATCATAGGGGACTGGCTCTTTTCTGTTACAGAATCTATTCCACATGAATTTTAAGAGCAGTAGTGAAACATATACATGCTCTTGTGTGCTGAATTCAAACATGAATTTGGGTAATCATTTGTTCTAGACTCATGTAACAAAACCAATTTGACTTTGTGTTGGATATGGCAATTACTAATAAGTTCCATGCATCACTGAGTCTCTGCAGGGCCGGCTCATAAGTTTTAGAGGCCGGAAGCAAACTTCTTGAATGAGGCCTCTCTATATTTTTCACACAAAAGTGGTCTTCAAAGAGTCTCATAAAAAAAATTATTACAAAAGATTTATCATTACAAAATAGAAGCATATATATAATTATCCCCCCAAAAATGCAACTATTACAATACCTCAAATCCATCATTTGAAAATTAGTCTTCTTGCACTTTTTGCTACAAATGTACTAATTAAGTCTTCATAGTCAAGCTGCTTCACCAACTCCTTCTTGATAGATAATATATAGCCAATCCATTTAATTTTTCTTGAGACAGTTGACCGAAGATAATTTTTGATCAAGGAATTCCATATGCAAGTATTTTCCATCTACGGTCGTCAGTTGTTGTCTTCCCTTCCCTTCGACTCCTCAAGCGTGAAGCATGAAGCGTTTGCAGCTTGCTGCATTTCTTTCTTCTTCTTTTTTGGATCGGCGCAATATATTCTTCTGGCCATCCCTTAATTTTTTTTTTTAAAACGTCTTAGTATTTCTAGTGAGTAATTCCACCGTTTGGACCTATTTTGTGTAAAGGAGGCTAGTGCAAATTTTTTTTGGGCCATATATACATCTTTAGATATATATATATTATATATACGGATCCTAGAATTTTTGGGGCCCTTATTTTTAACTTTTTTTGGGGGCTGGAAGCGTAGGCTTCCCTTGCCTTTGCCATAAGCCGGCTCTGAGTCTCTGGGCTCTTTACTTTGTAGTGCTTTAAAGCAGACAGCCTGTTTGCATATCTAGTGTCGTTTTCTTGTCTTCCAATTGTCTGTTTGTTTATTTCCTTTTCATCTGCATGCTTAATGGTTGTCGTAATAGCTTTCATTTCTTACACTAACACTGTCCTCATGATTTAATTTGTTGCTAAGCAGTGACACATTTTCGGAGGATGACTGGAAACTAGTCCAGCTGGTGGTTACTTTATTTCGCAACATTCTAGCAATCCAGGAAATCCCTCCGCACCAGAAGGCTGGCGCGACCACACAGTTCTTGTCACTTAGAGATAAGTTTTTAGAACTACTGTTCAATGAGAATGTGATGGACTTGATCTTAGTTCTAACGCAGAACATTGGCAGCTCTTCGAGGTATCTCCGTCAAGACAACTTGCTTTTGTTGGAAACTTTCCATTATGTAGTTGTGGGTCAGGAGCCAGAACTGATTGCTAAAGCATATTCAAAGGACTTGAAGGTTGGCCTCTATTTAATAATTTCCGCATTTTTTCTGTTAGCAATAACTCTGAAATAGCTTGTGCCATGCTCGATAAGGAAATGTTGTTCTGGGTTAACTGGGAGTGAATATGCATTCCTTTAGAGTTCCTAAAATGTTTAGCTTAGAAGAAAAAGAAAGCAAAAACAGATTATTAGGCATATAACTTCGCATCGGTTGCATCTTGCTGCATCATATATGAACTTGTTCTTATCTATATTTTGTCATCTCACGTGTTTGCTACTGTAGCAGTATACTGTAACCATAGTCAAATGCATCTATGTAAGATATTGACTACAGGACATTTGATTAATTAGGTGAATGAAGATGCCGAAACTTCTATCGACAGTCTTAGATCTATTATGGAAGAGGAAGCTGAAAAAAGAAAGCTTACCAGGCTACGCAATATGGGTTGTTCCTCCCAATTTAGTGGAGCATTTACTCGGCTAACCATGGTAGGTAGTTGTCACTTTCTGGATGCACTAGGAATTAATCACAGTCTCTATTAACTTGAGTAGTCCTTTGCAACAGGATGGTTCTAAAACATTATTCATGGGAAACCCATGTTCTGCTTCTCATGGCAATCAGCTCAAGTCTCATAAAGTACAACATCGAGGTCCACTCAAAAGAATGGTGTGGGACTATGAAAGATTACCGTCAACAAAGGACAAAATTTTAGAACTGCTTCATGATTTTGTTAACCAGCTTGTCTCAGGGGGGTACAATGGTAAAACCTCTGTGATTGAATCCGAAAGTTTCTTCCATAACCTTTTCTGTCTTTACAATGGTAAAACCTCTACATTCATGGTGCATGTTCTCACTTTGCTTCAAATCATTTCAGTCCTAATGCAATCCATTCGGGAAGATATAGAAAAGGAGCACATAATTGAGAGCAGCGATGTTGCCATTTTCTTTCAGGTTGCTCAATTTGTTACATCTTTTCAATATCAGAAGTCCTTGTTTTTGAAGGTGAGGAGTTATACTGAGTAGGTTATAGTATACCTCAATTGTTGCATCTTATGTTCTTTGTAACATGTATTAAATCTTTTTGGGGTTGATCCAATACTTTTCATCTGCTTCCAAATGTATACTTTATATTAACGGTGGATGCTTGACAATGTCAAGTATTAAAACATGGCATTGTTGATGCAAGCCTCAAAATGGATTGTTTCCTGTTTTGAGCTTTTACAAATTGTGACATGTGTGCCTGTTAATGGTGATTATATAGTCTCATTTCAGGAAATTCTTCAGTTCTTTCACTTTCTAGCAACGTTTTCCTCGTACTGAAATTAAATACGATCTGCAAAAATGATTATTGACATTTCAAATAATTTTTTATGCACGTCTGGTTATAACATGGGTGGTTGACTATCATGGTTGATATGGTGACCAAAACCAAGAAATGCCCAACATATGAAGGAAACCTACTTTGTCTTGACAAACATGTTTGCACCAACTATGGTGGCTTGTGTATGTTGATGTGGAACCTTTTGAAGCTTATGGTGAAAAGAACGTGACAGAGTACAATTTTATGCTGGCTGTTGGTTTCTGTACATGAGAAATTTAGAATAGTAGCTATTCTTGCGGTGATTGTTTAAAGGCTAGAGAAGAAGATTGATTTCCATGTAGCGTATATTGGCTCGGAAATGTTGCAGAGTTTCTTTAGGAAGAGAGCTCATTGTTCATCTCATTTTCGTTGATGGTACAATCTGACAAATGAAACTGGGGGAAGGGTGATGAGGCTTACCTGAATGGCTGATACAGGAATGGTGAAACTTGGTGGCATGCTATTTCGGTTTCATTACCCACGCTCAAGGAAGATTGAAAAGGGCATACTCACTGATAGAAATCTGGTGCAAAACATGAAATGGGAAATTGCCTTGTAAAGTGTTTGATTACATTGTAATCTTTATGAAATGATTGTCAATGGATGAAGCAAGGTCATATGGAGCCAATTGGGAGGTCAAATAACATGGTTGACTAGGTGGTGGAAGAAGTTAATATTCTTACATGACGGGTGAATGATAGTTCATATTGCTTGATTACTGAAGGAGAGTCCGTTCTTAAATGTTATGGACTGGGGTATTTTGACATTTGAGATTTTGGTGGGTTAGGATTGTACTTGTAACGGTGTACTTGGTATAATTCTTCCAAGTTGATAAGGTTTTATATCATTAACATCTGATAAAAAGCATCTATATTCTACAGGTTTGGATTGGAAAATCATTCCATATGTCAACATTTTCTTCACCGCTGAATTTTGCTTCTTACTACTCTATCAGCCCATTCAATTCATGTTCTGTTGCTCAAATATTGCCTCTACAGCGTTTCTTTTGTATGGCAGCTTAACTGCTCTCACATGGTCTCTCTATGCTTCAACAGCCTGAAACAAATGCTGATGTATTCGAAGCTTCCTTGAATCATCATGCTGATAGTACACTTTTTAAAGGCGATATATGTGGACCAATTGCCGCATCGATGAACGAGTCAATGTTCCTCTTATTATTTTCAAAGTGGCAATATGCATATGATGGCTTGAAGGAGTCAAAGGACTATAAGTTTGTATCTGCAGCAGGATCTCTAATGAAAATCATGGTACTCTGTACTTGTTTTATCTTTTATTGTTTCAATTTGGTATTGTCTTCATAATTTTCAATTTGCTATTTACGTTCATAGATTTTCATAACTTACAAATCCTTTTCTCCAAAATGCATATGTTGGTTGGAATTCTAACCTCATGTCCTATAAACAGCAGTTGATATACCGAAAACGGTTACTGTTGCATGTTTTAGTAGTGAGTACTAATGATGTTAGGACTTACAATCTTGTCTACCTCTTGGTGTTTCAAGTACTTGGCACTTCACTAAATACCAGTATATCACATTTTCTGCAACCTAAAAAATCATTGTGTTCTACTTTATGCATTCTACATGAAGGCAAAATTTTTGGTCTATTTCTGGCTATCCTCGTGGATAATTTGTTGAAGTTGCAGGCTTATTTTGCTAGGATAAAACTATCCGTACATAAATTGTCCTTATTACCCACAGTAACTATGTTTTGTGTAGATTCGAATGCTGGATTTAGTGCTTAAGGCATCGCCTGAAGATTCTAAGGAACCTCAAACAGCTCGCATTCTTCTTTACAAGTTATTTTATGATCAAACTGATCAAGGGATGACACAGTTCCTTTTGAACCAGATCAAATCATTCGACATTCACAAACAGGCAAAAAGGTTTCTTCTTGCACTTATCTACTAAAAATGTTCATTATCGTTACGCGACGACACATTTTATGTCTTGAAAGGTACTGCATCTTTAGAATTTCATGTCATGGAATTATAATAGAGAAGGTATTTTATTGTAGAGTTGCGTTGTACCATATACATCAGAACAAGGGTGCTTGTCATAATGCACGGATCTGATAAAATATTTATCAGCATATGGGACTGTTTGTTTTCAAATGGTCAACATCGTAGAACTTTACGATGTTCTAGAGTCTAGACCTTCAAGGATGATATATTCCTGGAAATATATATCTATACCTCAGTCACCATATATTTGGCTTTTGCAGCATTTTTCTGGCACTTCCTTCGAGGACACATCCACGGGAACATTTAGATGCTAATTTTCTGCTTTAAAATTTTGATTTATTTTCTTGTTGAACTCCATTCCTTTTCCAGTTCCATATCAACAGTATGGTCTATTTGAAATGGTAGAACTTGTAATGCTGATACCTGGGCACGTAAGTGATTGGGTTTAAAAGTACATCCTGTGTAGAATTGTGAATAAATTATTAGTTTGAAGCCTTGAAATTAATCATCTTTGCGTTGCTCAACATTCTCCAGAAAGCAGGCCCTGGCGCCTGCATACTATGGGAATTCAACAGTTTCTACTTTCAAGCCATTTCGCTTTTTCTTTCTGTTTTTCTACTTATGAAACTTTACTATAACTCATGGTGCATAAAGAAAGTGATTACTGAGAACAGTGTGATTACTGAAAATAATTGTTGCTATTTTATCATTTGTTTATGCCAGTGATCTCTCCGACTTGATAGAAACAACATATGTAGTTATAAGGCTCATGGAGAACCTTCAACAACGAGGCACATTAAGGGTACGCATGTCCTGTTTTACTACATTTTCATTTGCGGTGAACACTAGATAGGATTTTTTTTTTGTCTTGTTATCATAACTTTCAACTTGCTTTTCCCCTGAAAATGTAGGGATTTAGTCTGTAGGCCTAGCAGAACCTCCATATCTTAGCTGAAGTTAGAAAAATTGGTCTAATAGTTGATATCCCAGTTTGCGGCTGCTATCTATACTGGTCTAATCAATACAAACATATGACAGCTTCGAATTTAGACGTAGTTGGAATAGCTATTTGACTAGAAAGCAGCTTATTAAGAAAAGAAAGAAATAAACTTTGATGTGGGCGTCGGGAGATCGTGCCCGTATGGCATCAATGAGGTGGCGAGCGGTAGAACCCCCTCCTCTAGTTCATGAAGTTAAACTATTTGTTAATAACATTCCTTGGAACTAGTTTAACAATAATAATATCTTGTATATTAAGTTAGACCTGGCTCCTGGCTGTTACCATGCTTGTAGTAACCTGAAAAGCTTTCTCTGATATATTCATTGCTTTCTAGTTACCTTTTGGCCTCTCGTCATTTTCATTATTGTAAGTTAAAGAACGCAAATAGCTGTCATTGTTTGAAATTTACATGCGTGGATGTTGCATTATCATACATAACCATATATTATTTAGTGTTATCTGTGTCTGAGCGAGTGACCACTGATTCAATGTCAACAAGCGTTCTCCTTGTGAGGTGTGAATGCCATATGTTGTTTTTGAAGCAGGTTGTCTGTTTAATTATTGGTTTTGGCTTCGTTAAGTACTAAAGTGGCTACAATAATCGCACAAAAAAGGCCTCTCTATGTGTATGTAACTGAATTTGCCTATTTGGTGTCTGTCTCTTTTTTACTGTAATCTTGTCGTTCAATGTTTTTTCTAATCAGGTAAGCCTTTTGTTTCACCTTCTACATCTAAATGTGGAAATTTTCTTTTGGTTAAGGTTTCTAGAAAGTCTAGGAAGAAGAGAGCAAAGAAAATGTTGAATGACAAGAGTGATAACATTGATCAACCAGTTGGAGATCATACTCCCCTTCAGAATGAGATTGCTAACTCTGGTTGTGAACCAGGTGAAGATCATACTCCCTTTCAGAACAAGGTTGGTAACTCTGGTTGTGAACACTATGCAAATTCAAGCATGTTATCTGAGGAGAAGTTTGTTAATCCAATTTCTGATGCAAAACAGGACGAAGCCGCAATACCTGTTCAGGTTAATGAGCCTGAAACTTGCGGGGTAGAAACATCTAATCACAAAACCAATCTTCAGGGGATGAAAAATAATAAGTCTGATGAACATAATGGTGATCTTCATGATGGAATGGGTGATTCTTCTTGCGATGAGCAGCTAGCGGGTACTGACGAAGTGGACTTCAGAGTATCTACTTTGATTTCTGCCCTTGCAAATAACAATATTATCCAAAATTTGTGCTGGTTGCTGAAGTTTTATAAAAGCAATTCTACAAGTACAAACCACTACATTTTATGCATGCTGCGGAAAATTTGTGATGATCTGGAGCTTTCTCCAATGCTATATCAGGTAAAGAATCAGGAACATTTTAGCTTTCTTAGATTGTTGAAGTATTATATTGGTGATATTTTGTGTGTTTTTCTTCCCAACAACTTGCAGTTGTCGTTCCTAAATATATTCTACAAGATCCTGGATGAGCAGAAGTCAAGCCCATGCAAGGAATATGAAAACATTGTTTTATTTCTAACAAGCTTGGTTAGGAGAATGCTTAGGAAAATGAAGAAACAACCTCTTCTTTTTGTAGAGGTGCTCTTCTGGAAGACACGTAAAGAATGTCATTACATCAACTGTGAATCTTTGTTGCATGAAGTTGGCAACTTGAAGAGAGAAAGCGAAAAGTGGGGAAGTGTTTCTAATGACGAAGGAATCTATTCATCCCAAGGGCAAGGATGGGTTCATAGGAGCATAGCAGATGCACTTGGCGACGATGAAGCTGACTTTGTTGACCCAAATGAGATCAATAAGCAGAAGTAAGATAAGTCTGATAATAGGCTTAACATCCTTTGTAAAAGTCTGTCTTTTCTGTCATCTTTTTTCATCTTTTCATTCGATTTTTGCCTCCTGATAGTATGGGTTTACTCTTCCCCACTGTAGTAGTCCTTTAACTCCTTATTACTATTGGGAAATTTGGACTGTGACCAGACATATTATAGCACTTGAGGCAACAAATTGGCATGATCTAGAACTTAATAGTCTATCGTTACATTTTTGCCAAGACATTTGCATTCATGAAAGCTTCGATAGCTAGTATGGGATTGTATAAGCATGAAGGATTTGTAGTTTGTTGCTAATTGAAGTAAGTTTGACAGTCATATCAGTTTCTGAGATGGTTTTTTTAATTAACCACAGGGAGGAGGACCCTTATGAGATCAAGATTCAGAAAGTTTTTCAAAGAAGCAAGGGGAACAATGGACAAGTGAAGGAAAACGTCAAGTCAGTTTCTAGTGGGGGAAGTCACAGCAAGGAAATTTCTGATAGGTTGGGTGATAAGAATTAAAGTGAATGAGAAAATGCTTAGTTACTTCATCTTTTGCGTCACAAAATTATCTCTATTTATTCTGGCTGTTGCAGTGAGGGGATTATTGAACATGAGTCTGAAGGGGTATCTAAAAGAAGGAAAAGCCTTGTTCTTAATCAAGATCTAGAAGAGAAAATCAAGGGTCTATATGAAAAGTGAGTGTCATTTCATGTGCATGATTTATGTTAGAAGAAGTAGAATTACAATGATCAATTCATATAGATAAAATGGTTAACTTGTGTTGGTGGATAACTCACATCATTTTCGCAACTTGTTTTCTGATATTTCTTTGTCTCGGTGGAAAACAATTAAAGATACAAGGACGATCGTCATTGTAGTCGTCTCATTGCTGAAGAGCTCGATCCAGATGGAAAAGTTTCGCCAGTTCAGGTTTCCAACAAGCTTAGACGGCTTGGGCTGAGAGTCCCACGACAGAAAAGGCTTCAAGCTGGGGGTCCTATCCAACTTGAGGAAGAAGGGGCAAGGGGAGATGAAAATGATCTTAGCAAAAATGAGTTTGAGGAGAGTTCTGCACTGAGACAACCTCTGTAAGTAGTATTACACTTAGTGCTGGTAAAATTGTTTTCGTTATTACATTTCATCTCTGTTGTTGAAAACAAATTGACAAATCAGCTAATTGTTTGTGTTTACTTCTTAGGCACACTAGAAAAAGAGTACGCGCCTTTAGCAAAGATCAGGAGATGAGGATCAAAGCTTTATTTGAGCAGTGAGTGCTTGACTTAGTGGCTACCAGAGACTTATATTTATGTTTTCTAGAGAGATGGTTTTTTGGTGAAAAAGGGATGCTATAACTAACAAAATCCTGTAGGTTTAAGGATCATAAGAGGTGTAGTCACATGATTGCAAATGCAATGGATGCTGATGGCATATTCACAGCAGCACAAGTTTCACGCAAACTCAAGCAACTTGGCCTTCATGTTCCTAAGCGCAAGAGATCGGAAGGCCACATGCATTCAAGGGATGAGGATCCTGTCAACTTTTCTGCAGAAAGTGCAGAAGACTCTGACAATGAAACGTTATTATCACTGGTAAAAAGGTAATGTGTCCTTTCCATATGTTGCTGCAGATGTGTGAAAGGATGTCGTAGTTTAAGCTTATGTCTCTATTAAACTACAACACCGTGATTTGTAAGACAAAAAATATGGGTCTCATGACTTCAACCACAATTCAATTCAGCCTCTCTTTTGCAGTTGGGATATAATACTACCTTGTTACATTTCTATTCTGGCCAATCTTACTTGCTATTTGGTATTCTAGGAGCAAAAGCAAGAAGAATGAAAGAGAAATTGAGGTGGCAGATGAGAACAATGATGGAAAAGGCAATTCTGACGATGAACTTCCAGGCACTGCTTTAAAGCAAGTCCAGTCGCTCTCAAGGCAGATTTCTAGTCATGCAATACCCCAAGACAAAAGGTAGATTTGATTCTTTGAATTTCAGTAATTGATCCTTATGTGGCATTGCTTTGTATAGATTAATTGACCAAAATGCTATCCACATAAACCAATATGAATAGATCCGGATTAGATGTGTCCGAAACCGTCCAATGTGTATAGGCCTCTCGACATTTACCATGTGGGACTCACCTTCATTGGAAGGTTCCGGACACGTGTGTCCGAATTTGTGCAATTTCATGTGTCCGCAGCTTGCTATAGGGCCTGTTTATTTCATCATGATTAGTGTATATCTGTAAGTTTTTATTCGTGTAAGGTCCGGGAAGAATACCATACATTCAACAACATGGGTTTGGGAATAATTCTGTTCTCTGTTTGTCAGGGATGGAGAAGAACAACCCAGGGGGACGGAGGGTGAATTTGATGAAAGTTCTCTCAATTACGCTGCCAATGCAGACGCTGGAGCAAGTAGCCTCAGCAGCGAAAAGCTAGTAGGTGCTCCACTTCAGGTAGGTGCTCCACTTGTTGACGATGCAAGTCATTTGCAGCATCAACAAATGCATGACGAGCTGGCTGATGAGTTATCAGATTTTGGGGACGAAGCAACAACTCATGTTGCATCCCCGAAAGATGCCGTATTGAGAAGGAAGATGAGGATGGTGCTTGATCTCGAGGATGATGACTAGAACTGTTGTATAGAGTAGTCTTTTTATATTATCTGCCCTTCCAGATCTTTTTGGCTTAAACACGATCAGATATGATGTAGAGTCGCACATAAATGAATGACGCAAATAGTTCTGGTTTTCCTATTGAACGGTGCGAAGGATTCAAATAGCTATGTTTTTCTACAGCGAAATAACCGATTCTTCTGAGACAACTGGACAAAATACACCCCAATTACAACTTCAGTACTAGCATTGCTTGGTGTGAAGTTCCTCCAACACAATCTCTTGTTTAATTACATTTCGGAAGAAGTGTTGATAAAAATAATTTTTCCTTATTTCTTTCTGGACCTGAAGAAGAGAAATTTCAGAATTACACTGACATAAATTCCTACAACAAAAAAACTGGACAAAGGGCACAAAACCAATTAGGATTGTGGTCAAACCACTGCACGGGATCTATTTCATGCACTATGGCACTCTCAAAGCTACAAATAAATGAATAATCAGAAAGGATAAATCTTCATGATATTGATGTCACACGAACTGAGTGATCGGCTGAACCAGTCAGGAATAAGGGCAAGGTTGGGTGCCAATCAACAGTGGTTATGGCCGCACTGTGAGGAAGGGTTTTCACTCCATTCATATGACCTCTAACCTGAACGCATGGAAATGTGGATCAGGAGTAGGGAGGTTTAAGCCACTAAACGATCTGCGTGCGTGTGTACGTAGGAGAGAGAACGGCAATGGAGATTTACCTGATATATGGGTGCTCTCACTGAACCAGATGTCACCAAAAGTCTCCTCCCATCAGCATCTAAAGCCATTTCATGTCTACAGTGTCCTGAGTTCTCATGATTGCAGAACCTTAAAAAAAAGAAAGAATAGGGTCATGTTGCCAAGGTCCCGAGTTCCCATAACCCTGATCCTGTAAGGTAGTCCGTAAATCACAATGTAAAGATTTACCAATGGGCTTCGTATAGAATACAAACCGCATGCCCTCAATCTTGACTCCGATAAAATTTCAACTACTAGGAAGCCAAGTAACCCATTTTGCTGTATAACTATTTTAATTTCAGATATATACAGGGCTGGCGATTTAAGTACCTGCTGCAGTTTCTTGACCAAAGAACTTTACCTTGGTTTTGCAAGCTCCATTCAAATATCTGCAGTGGATGCTAATTTGCTGAGATCCCACATAATTGCTAGACATAATAATAAAGGAAATCCAGCTAAAACGAATGACCAAATTTAAAAGAGCAATGCACGAGGTATCAGACATAAGCCAATCTCATGCCAAACCCCAAAAAAGGTGCTAGAGTAACTTGCCTTTCCATCAATTCCCAAGCTAAAAATGCTTGTCTCATCAGGCCCAAAAAGAATGGAGCTAATAGCAGAATCATGAGCTGGCCATCCCGTAATTTGTAGTCCAGCAGACATATCTTTGCCAAGTTAAGGTGTATATACTTTGTTCACGGTACTCATCCAGCACGGAGAAAGGTTTCCCTTCCAAGAAGAAAGGTATCATCATTCACCCTTCCTCCCATCACCTAATGCTCCAAAAAGTTGAAAAATAAAAAGTAATCCTTCTCTTCTTCAACTTTTTATCAACTAACTGTACCAGGAATAGTAAAACCAAGGGGTTTGTGATTCATCAGGCATAAAGATAAAAACAACAAGGATACCAAACATGTGAATCATTCCATCAGTTGCAGCAGCGGCCAAAATCTTCCCGTTATGGTTGAAGCATAAGGAAGTTATCGCTGGTGGATCTTCACCAAGAGGAAGGACTGTCTTCAATAAAGGTGAGAACTTATTAAAGACTTGTAGGCTGTTCTAAGAGAAAATTGACTCCAAGATAGATACATGATTTGGGGGGAAAACAAGTTCATACCATTGCTTTCCATGTTTTCATGTTCCAGACAGTTAAGTTTGCAAATCCCAACTTATCCATGTAACTGGTGCCATGCCTACAAAGATGAAAAGTCTAAGAATGTCTTTTGTAAATTAAAAAATGAATAATCACTAAGTATGACGATAACAGATACAGCATTGGGAGCCTTAACTGCAAACTTCAGACAAAACCACAAGGTTTCCGAAGGAGAATGAAGGAAAAAAGATCCTAGAGAATGCAAACGCAGAAAATATGCATCTCTATGCAAGCACTACTTAGGTGGTGAATATACCACTCTCTTGATTAAAATCCATGTTTTCTTAAGTAGCAATGTAGGACTGGAAGTGTATCATTAAGATATCAACTGTGTCCTCAGCATCTCTCTTGTTCACACTAGACGAGGTATTTTTGATGTGTGGTTTGATATAATAAAATATTGAGAAGAATTGACATTCCCACTTAGTAAAACATAGAATAAGGTTAAGAAACTCTTAGAATGCTAAATCTAGGGGAAAAACGTACCCTCTGGATGATGCTGCAGAAACAAAAATTGGTTCCACAGGACTGCATTTCAAATCCAAGACTCTGCATTACACCAAATGCATGAAGATGAGTACAAAGGAGAACCACTGTATCTCTCTTTCTGAACCAGGTTAAATTATTGAATCAGAACCTCGGAAATGCTTCAATTGTGTTGAGATCACAAACAACTCTCTTGGCATCAACATTCCATGCTTTAATGCCACCATCAGCAGTGCCAATCAGAAGCTTTTCTCAAAACAAAGAGTGAAGTTACAAGTATCAATTCCACTATTCAACGAGCAACATCATATTCCAACAGAAAAAAAACTATAGTACTATACAATGTTCATATGATGCTTAATTACATACCAAGCGATCTGATTTACAATCCCATTCAAGCGACATGATCTCTGCCCCACAGTATATGGTTGCATTTCTTGATGCTGGAGTTGCTGAATCATATGTCCATATCCTTCCATCAACATAAACAGAAGAAATCATGCAATTGCAACAATCTCTAAACTGAAAATGATAAGCTACACAGATGGTCCAAAAGGCACCACCTCTAGGGTTGGATATCATGGTAAATGAACAGCATATAACTTCACACCCTCACAAACCAAGAAAAGCAAAAGCAAAAGCAAAAACAAAAACAAAGTGGAAATAAATCGAACCACAAAAAGAAAAATAAGCACAAGTGGAGGACCCCCCAAAAAAGAGCTTTCTCATAAGAGGGTTGAAATCATGAAATTCATTTGATAACATGGCCAATACACTTCCAGGATAGCACCTAGAATGTGTCGAGTCCAGGCAAATAAAGAAAGAACACATCCAAGGAACAAATAAATAGCGAGGTCATCATTCATCAAAACTAGATAAATCAAACCAGTTTGTCTGCCCCGTAAGTTAACCCCTTTGTATAGGTAACCTCAGCATGATACAGGAAATCATCATAAATACCTGACTGTGCCATCCACAGAAGCACTGGCAATATTGTTCCCAGACGCAGAAAATCGGCATCGACTGATAGGACTTGTGTGGCCCAAGAATGTCTCCTGCATCAAGTTTTTCCACACAGACATAAAAGACAAGACAATGCAGCAAGTAAGGAGGACAGATATAGCCAAATAGGGGCATGGAAATTTGCAAAGAAAGACCAAAAGTCAGCAATGGTTTTTACGAATTTTTTTTACCTGAAATTCTACTTTCACTTCTGGAAATTCTTCTTCTTCCTGCATTTCTGTGCTAGTCTCTGCCACAAGATAAATTCAAGTTACTTTAACATTTATTATGAATAAAGCATTGCATCATGCTTTAGCCTCAGTGTGACAATGGGAAAGGTCCTCATAGCGTTTAAAGACCTGCTGGAGAAGCCATGTCCAAAATTGAGGTGTAGGAAATGTGAAAGTCAAGCAACCACTTGAGACATTCCAATAAGTTAGGAAAACAAAGGTGGAGAGAGAAATAGAGTAATGATTGAAAATAGGGATAATGATTGGAGAGAGATAGAGAGAGATGAGAAAGTAATAATTGAAAAAATAGGATAATGATTGGAAAAAGAAGTAGGGTAATGATTGGAAACAAAACTAAAACTAAAACTGAAATGGGAACCGAACAAAGCCGAAAAGTCATGAAAACCATGGAAACTCACATAGCTAGTAGGAATTATTTTGGGTATCTAGTGGGATGGAATTGTAACCTCCAAAGCAGAAACAACTTTTTAATAATTTTAAATGTGAAGTTAATCCAGTCTTCTGAAAAGAAATGAAACAAATATAACCCTTCCTATTAATGAGTTTCCATGCCTGTGCTGTGTATGGATAAGTCTCCATCTCCTAGTGGCATTAATGAGCAAAAAGCCATTGTCTTATTTAATCATGGACAAAAGAGAAACTAATCGCAACCATTGCTTACCAATATTAAAGCCATCCTTGATCATTTCCAGAGGATCATTTATCCTCCCACTCTCTCTGACCTCCATTTTTGAGCTTAAGCTTTGAGTTACCTTAGATGAGGCCAATTTTGAAGCACCCTCAGCAGGTCCAGTAACGACCCAATTCCTAGGTGATTCTTGTTCACTTACAGGTGTACTCAAAGGTGCACACGTCTCGTGAGAAACCCTGGGTGGAATAATATCCGCTTCATGGCCACCATTCAATGGAGTCCAGGTTACAGAGTTGGTTGGGCTGGTTTTCTGACCCACACTTGCTTCCAGGGGTGATGAAGCATAACTGGACTCAAAACAATACGATAAACAAACCAGAGTTCTGATCAAAGGAAAAAAAAAAAAGAAAAAAAAGCAAACCGCCAGAGTCTGAAAAATATCTAACTACATCGATGCAGAAGTCCCTTACCTCCTTGATCTGCATAACTGAGCTTCCTTTTCCTCCAATAAAGCCTGAAGTTCGGACAACCTAAGATTAAGTTGCCTAATGTCCTTTTTAAGACGGTTGACAGTAATCTTTTCAGAACAGATCTTCAATATCGCAGGGATGCGTAGATCAGCTAAGGAAAAGTTCTATGCAAACAGCATGTAATGTGACAATATAGCAACTAAGAAAACCAAATGCCATCAAAGTATGTGGTGAAAGTGACTGCAAAGGCATGGCTATATTAGTTTCTCTACTTAACTTCATTAACACTGGCAATAAGATAATATAGTTCCATTTATAACTTTGCAGTAGCATTTACTCCCTCTGTTCCCTAATGTTGGTCCCTTTTGTGATCTCCAACTTCTTAAGAAGACAGGAAAAGATAGAACTTATCAACTTAAATTCAAATCTAAAGACATCATCTCCATCACTACCCCTAAATTCTAACTACTTTGGAACTCATAGACACTAACAAGGAACAAACTTGGACTTCTCAAAAAGGACTAACATTTTGAAACATCCCAACATGGAATAATGGAACAACAATTAAGAACAGAGGGAGTAAGAAAGTAGAGAGAGTAATGATGGAATACAGTTAATTAAGCTCAGAACAAGCATGGACGAATATCTGAGGATTTTTGCTCAAGGATATGGGTATCATTAAACATCTCGCTTAAGAAGTTCCTAACTGACAGATGCAAGGCGTTAAACCACTCCTGTGAAAAAAATATGCGAAACTGTGGATCCAAGCTGGGGTTCTTAATGTATGGGATGGCTGCATGAAATATAACATCCATTAAACTAAAGATAAAAAGTTCAAGAGAGCATCATGAACAGGAGAAGGAAGAAAAAAAATCCTACCAAACCAGTAAGTCCAATCCTGGTCTCTTTGCAACAAGTCATTGCCATGCATATCGAAAAACTCTATAACTTTGTCCTTCCTTCCTGATAGTATGGCACGTACTACATAACATCGGAGAATAGAGACCTCTAGTTTTGATAGTGTAGAAATCAACAATGTCTCAGATGAAGAAGAAAAGCACTGCTTGAAAAAGCTCAGCACCTCAATCAAATCTTCTGCTCGAAATTGGGGAATGTAGACTGAGAATATTAGTTCCAATATCTTATCTACTTGAAATCCTTTGCCTATATCAGTCCCTAATTCTCTCCCAAAAGCTTGCAAAGTACTTGTAAACCCTCTGAAGACAAGAAACTCCTTCACAAGCTCCTCAGCGTACTGCATATTCTCCATCTTGTTCCAAGAGCCCTAAAAGGAGAGGTGTAGCTTCAGCCTGCAGGATTCGAAACAGAACTCCTCTTAGTGCACTACTTAAATATAAACAACTTTCCCAGTGAAAACTTTTTGAGCATTCCACAAATAGAACAAGTGAAGGGGGACAAGAGGTGCACCTGCCAACCTTAGAATTTTGGAAAAGGTTGCTTTCATATATGTTTAGTTTCCTTGTGCCACATGTAGAGGTGGCAATTTTGTAGAAAAAGGAAGAAGGTGGGGATTAAACAGAAAACAGTCCTGCCTTTCCCCTCGAGTCCACTCTTCAAGATTGTCATAGGAATCCTTGTCTTTTCTTTTTCATTTAGGCCTTACATTGAGGACAATTATGGGACATGTCATAGCGCTAAAAAAATCGGTGCTTTTAAGGGTTTTTGAGAGAGGACACGAATATTATGTATGCCATGAATTTCAACTACTAATGCTCACTGTCAAAAAGAATTACCTCCACTTAGCCCTATTTTGAATGTGGATTTTAAGACTAACTAAGTCACTAAGCAGTGGCGAAGATATGACGGAGATCAGAAACATGCTTAAGGAGGAAAGTGTACTGTAAAGATCGAGTGCTGTTAGCGACTATATTTCAAAAATTCTGACTACTTAGCTCTTCCAAATGATGTCAGAGCCATCCAAATGAACTGTTGGAGAACCAAAATGCCAATCGCCACTCCAGTAAGGGAAGGAACTCATGTTTTGAAAGAATTCAAATATCTTTTTAAAAAAAAATAATAATGAAAGTTTCTTAGAAGTTTTGTCCAACTTCACCAAATGTAGCAGGTCTTCTTTGTCCTATATAAAGGGAAAAACTAAAAAGTTAATTGATTAGGTGACAAATCAATCAAACTGCCAATCTACAATTTGAAAAAGTTGGAAGAATTTCGATTCACTACTACCTCATCTTCTACGAGGCCACTTCATCCAATGATGAAAAGACAGTTCAATTGACAAGTTTGTCAACAGAATTTTGACTTTCAGAAACAAATTTTCATGCTCGATGCGTCGTAATCTACAAAGTAGGCGAATATTTAAGCAAATCAAATTCAACTGGAAACCCTAGAAATTAATCAGAAATAAGCAAATCGAACAAGTTAACACACTACAAGTCCGGTGACAATAATAAAAGTTGATGAGAACAACCTTAATTCAGTTTGTTTGTTCGCGCTCGGCTTCAGTTCCCACCTTTTCCGATATCTCGGTTCCGGTCCATCTTTGTTCATCCGTCTCTCCGACTCTCAACTTCTTCTTCTTCTTTTTCTGCAAATTTCTTGTTTCAACGATTGGATTCCAGAAAAACTGAGGAGATTTCTGCCCTTCACTTCACATAAACGTGGCCAAGTGAGATTCGTGAGCTGTAACGTATACTCCTACAACTCATCAGGTTTTTTAGGCAGTGTTTTGGGCGACAAATGTGAATTTACTTTCATACCCTTCAATAATCTTTCCACGTGTTTTACATGATTGGGGGGCAAATTTTTATACTATCATCTTTCAGTTTCAGTTTCTACGGGAAGAATAAGAAAAGTACGAAAACATATAACAAAACTGAAAAAAATTCATATAAGAAGATGGAAAAAATAAAAAAAATCGAAAAAGTTCAAAATCTTTGAATTTTTGTGGTCGCCTTATGTGTATTTTTTTCAATTTTGATCTATGTTTTATATTTTTTCGATTCCTCTCATTGAAACGAAATATGATGTAAAAATTACACCAAAATCTTATAAAGATTAAGAGAAAAACAACAAACACTATGCCAAAAAGCCACTGAAAAGTCTGTCGAAAGAGACCCGAAATATATCGTTGCAACATGTTCCGTAGAATGTAAACTAGATTCGTACATCATTCAGCACACTTTTTTACTTCATTGTATTTTTCGCTACCATCTCAAAGAATAGTTTCCTGCGTAAAATTTTACACCTTGAAGCCATTTGGTCATGAAAAAAAGAACAACATGGGCTGTTCAAAACAATATGATGAATTTGAAATATGAATCACACGACCGTCTATTAATTCTTCGGTAGCCGGCCCTTTGGATGCATTGGAGGGTTTCAATATAATCTCAAGAATTCTTTCTCTAATTTAGTGTTTCCCTTCTGCTGAATTGAGAAGGGATCAATCACCGTAGAAGCCCCTACCGGAAGGGACGGCCTTGGTTCCTATATGCTTTTGTTGTTGTTTTCTAGGTCCCCTCGAATCCTCTGCACCCAAAATCGTGTGCATTTTCGGCCATTAGATCACGTGATCAATCTCTCTATCTAGGCGACATAGTGGAATAGCTACATGTAGCACGCGATGATGGATGACTAGTAATGGTGAAAGAACTGAACTGATTAAACTCTCTTCTCATGGCTTTGTATACGTGATCCAATCCTTCTTCAATCAATTCCAAAACTGTCTGTGGCATTGGGGGTACATTGACGTCCACTGGTCCTTCCAGCATCTTTACCACTTCCCCCATTGAAGGTCTCATGGAAACCTCGTCTTGGATGCACCAAAACGCAACTCTCAGAGCTCTCACGAGCTCTTCTTCTTCTACCGTTCCTATCATCCTTCTGTCTGCAACTTTGAGTGGTGTTCCATTTTCCATCTCCTAGAAATACCATAACTGAAATTAGACCATTTATAAAAAAATTAAAAAAAAACTGCGATTCAGAAAAGTTAGCTAGGAGATAGAGATTCGGACTAGGTCTATCACTATCTCATGTGGATATTTTGATGATTGATTCGAGACTCTGGTTGAATCTAAGAGAGGAATAGTTAGTTTACGTTACGGAAGAATGCCATGTATTTGTGAGACGACTAAGGCTAGATATTGAGAAACTATATTCGTGCTTGTTTGTATTTCCCAAATTTCACGACGTAAAAGGTGCTTGAAAATGAAGGGTACCTTAAATGCCCACCCGGGATAGAAGAAGTCCTCTACGTCACGAGTCATGTCTAGGTTTCTTCGGCCACCAACAATCTCCAGAAGAAGCATTCCGTAGCTGTAAACATCAGCCTTCACTGTTATGGGGCGGTTACTAACCCATTCGGGGGCCAAATACCCTCTGGTTCCTCTAACCATTGTGACCACATGTGAGTTCTCTCTTGCCATCAACTTAGCTAGCCCAAAGTCTGATACTTTAGGGCAGAAATTCTCGTCTAGAAGAATGTTTTCCGGCTTAATGTCACAGTGTATTATCCTGTCCCGGCATTGCTCATGAAAATACGCAATCCCTTGTGCAGTGCCAATAGCTATATGGAAGCGAGTCGACCAATCTAGTAGCCTGTCTTGGCTGGTAGGTGACGGGAATATCCATTTGTCCAAGGATCCATTTATCATGAACTCATATACTAGAAGCCTGCAAAATATCATTTTCCAATGTAAATTTCAGAACAAGGTACCGAGTTCTAATGTTCTGCGTTTATTACTAAGTTTGGATTTACAATAATACATCATTCAATTTGAATAGAACTCTGGTCACTGGAATTAAATTTCTTCAAGAAATGTGACATACCGTTGTGACCCCTCGGAGCAGTACCCGCAGAGACGAACTAAGTTCATATGATGCATAGAGCCTATAGTATTCACTTCAGTTATAAATTCCTTCTCTCCGTGAGGCAAAACCCTGTCAAGTTTCTTCACTGCAATGAAACTACTATCCCCTAGGCTTCCCTTGTATACGCGTCCGAACCCACCTGTAAAAAAACACAACATTTCAATCCGAATAATAAACGTACAACTAAACGAACAAAATTCCACTCTCATTGAAGCAGTTTCCTCTGCTTACAAACAGATCAATGTAGTCTGCGCTAACCTGTTCCAAGCAAGTGTGAAAAATTATTTGTCCAGCATTGTAGATCCCGGAAGCTAAAATTAACAGGAGCACCCGAAACAACCAGCAAGGAGTTTTGGAGTGCTCTTTTCATGGATCTCCTTCTATGAACACTGAAGTACAGTAAGCAACAGAGGAGTCCGATCAGAACGGTCATGGTTAAAACAATAGGAAGAACCAAAACCTTCTTGTTAGGGGCATTAGGGTCACTGTCGTTTGAAGCCCCAGACCCTCTCGTGTTGCTTTCTGGGTTCGATGAGCCATTGGACTCGACCTTCACAAACAGGGTTGAGCCAGTGTCCTCGAATCCCCCAAACTCCAAATCCCTCAGAATCCAGCAATAGGCCTTTTCCTCACTAAGCCCATAAACAGAAGCAACACACTCACAATCCGATAAACAAGTGTCGCCGCACTTTGAACCTGTCTCCATATCACTATAATTTGCTATCACTGATGAGTCGGAGTAGTAGTAATTTGTCTGTTGGATCGCTGCTATTTTGAACTGAGACGTTAAATTCTCGTGTTGAGACCCACATTTTCCTGTCACCGATGAATTTCCATAGCACTGGGTTTGAGTTCCTGATTTTGAAGAACCCGGCAGGCATGTGCAGGACGAGTTTGTCATGTTGTTCTCCAAATTACATATGCCATTTCCACATATACCTGCAATGTCACAAGGGTTTGACACTGCTGCCCATTCAGGGACCCACTGGCGGGAGCCATTAACGTCGTTATCCCATCGATAGAGACGCAGATTTCCGTTTGTCTCAAGGGTTATCCGGCGAAGAACTGATGGGCCGGTAGATTGGTTTGTAGCTGAAGATAATCCCGCATCATCGGCATCATTCTTGTACACATAAACGGCCCCATCTGAAGATGCGCCATAAACGACTCCAAAGCTACCTGATATTAATCAAAAGACCCGATGCAACAATCAAGACAGAACTACTGTGCTAATACAAAAGAATTAGTATTTGCTTTTGTACCGGAAGTTTGAATGAGATCAATATTGGCTTTGAAAGCAGAGTGGCAACTCAACTTGTATGTCCAAAATTTCAATATTCTCTTACTTGGACTACAACGAAAACAACAAATAATATGATTCATATGTCAGAAATTTCAATACCTGCTTCGTCTAGAATGGCAACAACCTCACCGGTGACGTTTGATATTTCGGGTCCTGACCAGTAGGAGTAGTTGTAGGAATCCGGCGAGGAATCATAGGACTCTGGCAAGTTGTAGCTCAGGGCAAGACTTAGCGAAGTGGGTTGTTGCAGCATATTCAGCGTGTAGTAACCGCCGTGGGAAGAAGAATTTGAGGATTTCAGCTCAAGCGAGACGGTTAAGGGTTGGCCGGGGAGCAGTGTGTCTGATGGGTGGGAAAAACTTTGCCAAGCGATGCGTTGGTTGGCTGAGTAGAGGATGAAGTTGCCAGTTTCTGACATGATGGCGGCTTCAACGCCTACGCCAGAGGTGTTTGATGTCCACACGGTGGTGGAGCCATCGTGGAGGAGGAGGTTGCCGGTGGTGTCGAAGTCCAAGAATGCAGATGTGCCGACGGGAGAGTTTCTAGATAGATGATTGAGAGAAAATGAAATGGTTGGCTTTAATTCAGATTTTCCTGCAAAAGCTTTGGTAACTCTAGAGATGGAGAAATGGCTTGTGATTCTTCGTAATTGAAAAATCAGATATCACAGAATATTTGTTTTTCTCTTTGAAATTTGAATCTATAAGAGTATGATTTCGCTCACGAAAACACACGCGCGCACAATTTTTTTTTTTTTTTTTCCGCAGAAAAATGAAAACTGGTGCGAACCAGACCTTTGACAAAACAAAGTAGAGCTCATGAGATAGCCAAAGTTGTGTTAACCACATGACAAACTTGCTAAATTGGTTTCACTGTTCAGTTTACAAGCTGGCATGCAAGACTGATACTTAGGCTCCTTTTGTTTCGATGTAAAATGTTTTATAATATATTTTTTTTAAAAACAAATTTTAAATTTTTATTTTTCGATATTTGGTTGGCACTTGAAAGTATTTTTAGAAATCAACAAAATAGTGTAAAAAGAGAGAGGAGCTTAAACGGTAGAGAGATCTGAGAATATTAGAATTGAATGTGGATCAGAACGGACGATCGAGAAAACTAAGTAGTGTGAATTGCAGTAGAAGATAACAGATTCATTTCGGAAAATAACTTATGAAAGATTTAAGGATAAATCTTTTTCATTCAATTGATGAAAAATGTTTTACCTATAAAATATTTTTCTAATTTTTTATATAACCAAACCCCAAAAAATAGGTAAAACATTTTATTAGAAAATATTTTACGCCCAAATAAACGGAGCCTTGAGTCATACTCCAAAACCACATGTTCCTGTAATTCAGAGTTCTGGTAATTCATTGAACTCACCTGTTAGCTGACCAAACAACTGTTCGATCGCCAGGGAGTTCCGCGAACCAAATCGCCAGCAGATACTGATCAGGGAAGTCCACTGGAGTGAACCCAAATGCAAAGGTCCCATTGTCCGAAACCCATGCTTGGTTCTGATCCTTTGCCGACAATCTCGAACCCGGGCCAATCTGGGCCGATACGCACCGTCCGAACTCAGGTACAAGTAGGAAGAACAAAACCCAAGTGGAAAAAGAAGCAGCAGCAGTCATGGTGAGCTAGCTTTAAGTTGCGAGAATGAATGTGTAGTAACTCAAACCATTACCTATATAGGAGTGAAAAGGGTTCATTTGTTTGGAAGACAAATGGGAGACCTTGACAGGTGTCCCGTTGGTGGGTGAGCTAATACGTTGAATTTCATTTCGAGATGCAGAAGTCGGCTGTTAGCATTTATCGGATTCGGATATTATGGGCACGTGTCTGAATTTGACTGGCGGTTTTTCTCAGTACCGAAAAGCCAGAGAGAGGCCTCGTAACACCTCTGCATGAGAATGTTTCTGGTTTTCACACTCAATAAAAGTGAGGATTTGGATTACACATTTGTACTTTATATAAATGGATATCTAGGTCAGTTTGTGCGCACTTCGACTAATTGTTGAAGTCTTATTATAGTCTGAGAATGATGTGTAACTAAAAAAGTACCCACCCAAAAGAACAAGAAATGTAAAAATGTTGCAGTAAACTTTTTATGCAAAATTTTAAGTTAATTTGAAGTACTGTCTCGTGAAGCGGTGTAATATATTTGTTTTTTTTTTTTTTTTTTTTGACAAGGTGTAATATATTTGTGGGACAAGTTGTTTTCTCAGTTTTTATTAGCATTCGCTCTCTTGATGCAAATAAGTCGGAACTTGAACACAAGTTAAAACCCGTTTTTTTTTTTTTTTTTTTGGGATTTGCAACTACGTAGCCCTAATCTGGTTGGCAAAATCTTGAAAGAGAGAGGATCGACATCTTGAGATTGTTTGAGCTCACCTCAGATTTGATAAGTTGATGAGTACGCACTGTATATCAAAAAGGTTAGACTGCTACAAGGCTCATTTGAGAGTGATGGTAAATTAAGATTAGAAAAGGTAATTACATTTGGACACATTTTTTAGCTTGTCAATTATTAACAAGCCAATGGTAGATGACTCCGAAGTACTTAAACCACAAAATGGTGCTCATCTAAGGAAAGGACAAGACGAAGCTTAAAGTCAAAGAAAAAAAGAAGCCGATAACAAACCAACATGCTACTTGCACGCAGTTTATACAAAATTGAGGTGGGCTCCCAATTACACAATTTGCTCACGGTTTGAAATTTGGGGCTAAGTCATAAGAAAATGATACATTGCAACTTTTCTAGTTCCGACATGATCGGAAATGATTAGTTGAGGTGTCAAGTGCTTGTAAGCTGGCTTGGACACTCTTGACTATCTACCAGAGATCGTTTGCATTGCATTGCATTGCGCTGTAGTTGTAATTGATGGGTTGGCAAAGTATATATAACGACTGTTTGGCACTAGGTGCTTGACTATAATTATTTAGGGGGACCTGAAAGAAAATAAGGTACCTTGATCCCATTTTGGCGTGTAAAGTCAATGATCTAAATCAAATGCCAAGATTTTACGTTACTTGTAGACTTTAAGCCCATTGTGTCAAATTCAGAAATTAATTATCTTGTCTATATCAAGACTTGCATGCTGGGACGAATCTAGGAACATAGTTTATTATTTTATTGGGGACACCTGATCTTGTTAACTATAATGATGAATGTTTTTTTAGTCAATCATAGTAAGATCGTATAAAATTATGACATATATTATTAACTACAAAAGTTTATAATGCATACTTTAAGTTAAATTAAGTAAAAATGAGCACAAAATCTTAGACAAATTTTTTAGAGTATATTTTAAATGAATATCGATAAATTTTAGAATGATCAAAACTAATTTTGTTAATAATTTTATTGTAAAATATTTCTTCCAGACGATTAAAAATAAAGAGAATCAAGAATAAATAACTCTAAATAGATAAATAGCTCATAAAACAACAAGTATAAATGTACAATATGATAAAATTCAAACATAAAATTAATTTTATATGTGCATTTTCGAGATATATGCAAGTGTGCATGTTTATATATTGGCACACTTTCGTAATTATGCTAATTTATATAAAAATATTTAAAAATATTTTAATTTTAAGGCACGTGCCCCTCATGTCTCACATGGGTCCATTCCTGCTTGCATGCATATGTTTGACTGTAGGAGTTATATGTGCTGAAATAAACAGTCGAATCAGCAAACATATATGTGCCAAAATAGACAGCCGAATCAGCAAACGTGTCTGTGCCGAAATAGACAGCCGAATCACGTTGTGCGGAAATAGACGGCCGAATCAGCAAACGTGTATGCGTAAATTACGTAAAATACACCGTATGTATACGTAAAATACGTCGTCGCTGAACTCGTCCTGGTTTCAATGTCGAGCTTGTCGTGACGTGGTTACCTTCAAGGAAACAACTAACACAGCACGGGCTGCCTTCCCACCACCGACCCCTTTTCTCTCTGTTCAGCTTGGCGTCACGGATTTGCTTCTCTCTCTCTCTCTCTCTCTCTCTCTCTCTCTCTCTCTCTCTCTCCTGCAAGTTTGTTCCTTCGTCGGAGCAGACGGTCTCCGCGTCCGTCGAACCACGAAATTAGGGTTTTCGCAATTCGATTCCTTCTGATGCAAAGAATTAGGGCTTCGTCCCTGTGATGCAGCATGAGCAAAGGCCACGATGTCATCAGCCCCTTGCTGTCGCGCCCTCTCTCATGCTCCCTCCCTTCTCTCTCCTCCTACTTCCAGGGCTTCCCTCCCACTCAATCGCACCCCTCGCCTCGTTGATTCTCTCTCCAAATCTTCCAAAAACGTAAATACTCTCTCTCCCTCTCTCTCTCTCTCTCTCTCTCTCTCCATGTTTACATATGCATATGAGGTGTATGTTAGGCATAATGATTGATAACTCGTCTGATGTCTTGCAGAGATGGAAAGTTTCATTCCTTAGACGTGAAGAGAATCCTTCGGAGTTCCACGAGTCCAATAACGCAGAGGATAAATTGCCGGAATTACCCGTGAACCCGGAGCTCGATGAACAAGGTGTTGCAAAGGAAGATTGGATTGCGAATCTTAGAAAGGTTTTTTTTTTTTTCTCACTTGTTTTGGTTGGACTGTTTTAGTGAATTATTCATGGTTTCAAAGTTTGACTACAGCTTAAGAACTTCAGAGTTATTTCCGCTAAATGGAATTTTAGTTGATTTTAGTCCGTTTAGAGTTTAGACAATAGGAAAACCCAGCCTGAGTGGTTTTCGATGTTGATTATTAGAAAAGTTTTGTCCTAACTCCAACATCAAGCTCAAATCTTGAGCTTATCTATCGAGGATGAGAGTAATGCTTTTGCCAATCTGTTTAGGTGATGCCATGGTTGTCGGATTCGCCAGACAAGGTGTGGCCTTATCTGAAAATGAATACCCTTCGAGTTTAGCTCCAATTTGCTAGTGACATTTCTGAAAAGCTATGGATCTTCTACTCCCTAGTAGGAAAAAAGTACACCACATCTGGAAATTATATTAGTTTAAAGAGTCGCTTAGTTCATTTTTGCTCATAAGTTGGAGACTAACAATTAGTACACTGGGCTTAGATTGAGCAAGTTGGAGGGCAAGTGTAACACAGATAGGAAATAAGAGAGGAAGGGGAAGTACATTGACTATGGAGGGTTGTGAGGATAGAGAGGGCCAAAGAGTCTTGTTTCCCGACAAAAAAATTGCAAGGAATAGGAGGTGAATGAAGAGATATTTTGTTTATGCCAAGAATGCCCCTGAGTTTATGAGAAGATAAGTAATCTATCAGTCTCTGCTCCTCCCCTATCTATAGTGTTAGTCGGACCAATAAGAGGAAGGAAATTTCAGCCAGCCTTCCACTTGGTTAGGTATTTTTCTTAGCAAACAAGATGAAGAAAATTCACCTCTTTTTTGTCAAAATGTAAGTTAAGTGCGGTTTTGAAGAGGTTTGTTGGGTTTATGTTCAGGTTTGTCACCTGTTTGTCTTTCCCCAACTATCATTATTTACTTGTAATAAAGAGTAAAGCATAACTCCAAATCTTGATAGAATTGTCACAATTAGTGATTAATCAGTTGTTTTTGTTTCAGGCCGCAGAGGCAGTTTTTAGTTCAGAACCTTGGATAGTGCCATGGACAGCAAAGACCATTCTGCGGGTAAAGCATTTCTTTTAAAATTTTTGTGCTAAAGTTGGTTCTACCACTGTAAGTAATGGGTGAGAAAGTCATCTTTGTCTAGCACATATTTGTAACCGGCAATTCATTTGCAAAAGCAAGCAAATGAACTACTGGTTAATGGATTTGAGGCTTTTTCTGTCATGTGCTTTGCTCATGTTTGTCGCAGGAATTATTTTCATCATTTACTCATGGATGATTGTATCTTTCATTTGCATGTCTTTGCTCATCATAATACATGTTCAGGCTGAAATGAATAGCTATCATATTATCGCAGGTGTCAATAATGTTGGATATACAACAAAATCAACTAGTAGAAGTGGAATTTATTTTCCTAAATCAATAGGCATTGCACTGTCTAAAAGATCAGATGCCCTGTTCTTTTGCCATATTTTGTAAACGCATACATGTATACGTATTCCTTTATGTAGATACATTGCTTATGAGAACCCAAAGACAACGCCTGTTATACTCGTTCTGTTTAAACATGAGGCTCAGACATTCGACTGAAAATATTTCATCACAGAGTTTTATGAATATGCAACTTAAAAATGAACATCATAAGGGTGTATTAATGATCAGGGTTGATTAGTCCTGCAAAAGGTTGTGTTATGTAAGAAACTGTAGAATAGAAGAATTCAGAGAGAAAAAGTATTTTCTACTGGTCTCTCTTGTTTTTGGAACCCATCTTGCATTGGTTTTTGCAAATCTGTTAATTGATCAAGGACATATGTTGTGGTTGTTGCTTTCTGGAAGATTGCGTATGCAGTGTGGTTTATTCACTTGAACCTGAAATTGTCCCGTGCTTGCTGTTAGGGAAAACTTCGTATTTGTGTCGGTATTGTCCAAACCAGTTGTTTATTGTGTATAATATCTGTGAGAAGAGAGCTGCCAATGAACGAAGTTGTTGATGATCATGGACAAAATGATTCAGATCTTAGTAGCAGGATTCTTCTAAAATGGGTGCGCTCCCAAGACGGGAGCTTGACGCGAGCTCGCTCCCCTTGAGACGGGAGCTCGCTCCCAACTAACATGGGAGCTTATTGGGTGGTTAAGGCAACTATTCTCTTATTCTTAAGGGAGGTATGCCATTGTGGAAATAAAAATATGAAAATCTTATCACTCAAGAAGTTTGGCAAATTGAAAATATCTAACTTCCTATAAGTATCCTTTAAGATCATGAAAATTCTCATAAGTAATCACTTTTCCTTCAATGGTTAAGTATTTAAAGATACTTTATATCCGTATTTATATGAAATCTATATACGCTTCTTAGGCGCTCCCAACCTTAGGAGCTTCTAGGTGCCTTTGCTCCCGCGCTCCCGCTCCCGCTTTGTGCTACTAAGATTCAGATCATTTATGTCTCATTTAAGCTCAGTTCATTAGATGAATAGAGGTGCTTGACCCACAAATCTAGGCTTGTTTAATCAAGTTACTGAGCCCAACCTAAGACTTGTGCGGCTCTAACTGGGTCGTGAGGTGGGCAATTCTCTTTCTTAGTTTCATTAGTCTGACTGCTTTGGCTTTTCAAAGAAGTTAACTAAACAGAACACAGGCAAGGTAATGCATGCCATAAAATCTTTACCACAACTTATGCATCATCCTTTACTGGCCAACTATGAAGCATGGATACTCTATTTTAGGTTCCGTATCACGTAACGTACGCGTATCGGATATGGATACGCTTTGGATACGTATCCGATACGTTTTTTTAGAGTATCCTGTTTTCATATTTAATTTTTGGTACCCCGATACGATTTGGATACGCTAAGATACATTATGGATACGTTTTGGATACTTGCGGGGTTAAAAATGTTATTACTTAAAATATAGGGGTCAAAACTGCAATTAGGACTTTATATTTATTTCCCCCTGGACAAGTCAAAAACAGAAGAACGAGGGCAGAAAAAAGACAACAATCTCTCTCATCTCTCAATGACTCTCTCTTTCATCTCTCTCTCTCTCAGCGTGTGTGTGTATTTATATTTATAGATATACAGTTAGCTTCTTATAAGGGCGTCCTTACCGTATTAAAGTGCGGACCTCTCATTTTCTTCCTTTTTCCGACCAAATTTCGATGATCTGAGCCGTTCAATGTGTTTAGAATGTGATTTTAAGGATACTCGTGAAATCAGCAAAAAAAAAAAAAAGAGAGACCAGGAAGGGCTTCATCCGAGCAGTTTTTATTTGAACCGTTCGAAAAACTGCTCGGATAAAGCCCTTTCCGGTCCTTTTTTTTTGTTGATTTCTTGCGGATACCCTTAAAATCACGTTCTACACACATTGAGCGGCTCGGATCATCGCAAATTGGTCAGGAAAGGGGCGTCCTTACCTTAATACGGTAAGGGCGCCCTTATAAGAAGATTTGTGTATAGATATATCTATCTATAGATATACCTATCTATAGATATACCTATACGGAAATATGTCTCCTCTCTCTCTCTCTCTCGTCTTATTTAGCTTGGTTTGTGAAATGGTGAATTTGGGTAATGGAAAACTTCAATCATTAATGAAATTTTATTTTTATTTTTTTAAAAATTCAACGTATCCCCAACGTATCGTATCCTAGTTTTTGGAAAAATCACATATATGTGTATGTGTATCTGTATCATATCCATATTCGTGCTTCTTAGCTGGCCAATGTGGGACAGTTGTGTTCATAGCTGGACAGAAATCACTGGAAGAAGTGGATAACCACCTCGTTATATATGATGGGTATCATTGGCCACCTCGTTATACATGACGGGTATCATATATGTTCTTTATGCGTCCCATGTTTCCTTAGTGTATTCGGTAGATGCAATGGGGCTACATAAGTACAAAGATCAACTGACATGGAACCATTCAATGCTTTAGTAGTGGATGCATGTTCAAGCAGCTTGCTTTACCAAGGCAACTCGAGCCAAGCTCTGGTTTGATTTAACGCAATGAGTTGAGCTTGTGCTTGGTTGTTTCAGCACAATTTGAGCTCAAGCTGAGCTTGAACACTTCAAAACTTGACTTAGCTTGGTTCGGTCACGGCCCTTGAGATGAAGTTTGAGCGGAAAGAATTGTGTTCGTTCTCCACACTAAGCTTTTTGCTATAATAGATATGGGTTGTTAGCACTTAGCTCAACCAAACTAAGGGAATGGATTTAGCTTTTTCCAACTCATTGTTTTTATCCTCTCTTTCCCTTTCATTTTCCTCCACAAAGGCAAAGTAGCTTCAAAGAATAGTATGTAGGTATTGAAGTAATTTTTTTCTAGTAGGACTTAGAAAGTCATTTTTGCAACCACAGATCAATTAGTTGGCAGTGGTGGCTGTTTTCATCACTTTGTATCTCATTTTGAAGCTTTTAGTTGTACTTATAAATGACGAACTTTCGCTGTTGGAAACGATGCGAAATCATTTGCACATCCTAAAAGCTTTCTCCCCAAGCATGAAAGCATTTCTGTATTGTAACTGTTAGAGCTCGTCCCACATTGGGTAATTATAATCGTTTATGAGCTTGAGTGGCTTCTCCACTCATTGCCAATTAGTTTTTGAGTTGGATGCGTTTAGAGTAACTTGTGAGCTGGTGAAGGTTAATAACTTCCTGTTTTATTCAACTTGAAGCGAAAAATGTCGCCAATTTTACTACTTTTAGAGTTCGTGATTGATGGAACATAACAGATATAAACAATAGCAAACTGAAGCTCTCTGGTGGTGCAGGTAATGCTCCTTTGGATCTCTTCCTTCTGGTTAGTAGGATCTTGGATAGTTCCATTCTTGGCTCACACTGCAGGATTCAGAAAAGAAACCTTGACATACAGAGGGCAAGCTTTATACAGCCTTTTGACAGATGTGGCTGAAGGTCTAGCTGGTATTGCAATCCTGCATCGATGCCTTGCAAAGTTCCGCCCCCTAGCACCCGACTGGTTCAGGTTTAGCCTTGAAGGGAAGTGGCAGTTTGATGTTGTTTTGGGCTGCCTTATGTTTCCCTTGGTCAACCGGCTCTCGCAGGTCAACCTAAATCTGTTGCCCATTTTCCCTTCTGCACCTGTCACTGTCTCAAACGTTGAGCAATCAATTGTTGCGCGAGATCCAGTGGCAATGGCCCTCTATGCCATTGTGGTGTCAGTTTGTGCGCCTGTTTGGGAGGAGATTGTCTTCCGTGGGTTTCTTCTCCCCTCTTTGACCAGGTACATGCCGGTATGGTGCTCAATTCTTTTGAGTTCGGTAGCCTTTGCATTGGCACATTTCAATTTGCAGAGGATGCTGCCACTTGTATTGCTTGGGGCGGTCATGGGTGCTGTTTTTGTGCGATCAAGGAACCTTTTGCCATCCATGCTTTTGCATAGCCTCTGGAATGCATTTGTATTTTTAGATCTTATGAAATGACATTCTTGTTTTGTAGTTATATTTATTAGTGGAATGTATTTTCCATTTCTTGAGTTGGTGTATATAATTATAGTGCCGGTAAATAGGACTTTTGCAAAGATTGATTTAGGCAGATATTCCCGATTCATTTCATGTAACTTCTATGTCCCACATGTTTACGAACTTTCAAACCATCTGACTACCATCCCTGTGGCTGTGGGGTTTTTTGGCTGGGGGGAAAGAGTTGTAATGATTTCCCTCTATGCTCGTTGCACATTTTATCACTTAATGACGTTGCACGATATGTCCGGGGACTAACTACTGGAGTAAAAGATTTATATACTAAAGAACAGCTCTATACGGTTATAGACATGAAAAAACTTTATTGTCTGTTATTTTGACTAACTAGTGAGATTTCTTACCGCAAGCCTGTAAGTACTTTCGGGTTTCGATATTAGAGAAATTTAGATTTCTGACCTTTTAGTTGGCCGTAGTACAGTCTACGGAGCTTCCTTACCTTGCCCTTTGTGGACACCCTCTGATAGGCTGCTCTTTGTAAATCCTACTTCACTCCATTGGCAACCAAAGAGAGAAAAAGCTATTCAGTATGTTTTGATGATTGCATTGTCATCTTCATGATGTGATTTGGTACTGGTGTTTATCCACCAGTTTATCAAGTCTTTTATAGGAGTATTCAGAAAAAACTCTTAGTTCTTCCTGAAGTTTGATTGTTTATGGGGTTTGGATCTTTTTGCAATCACCTTTTGTCTTGAAGGAGAACATCATGGGGGACCAATTGGTTTCAAGTCGTTTTCTCTTTCCTTTTCTTGCCCCTAGAGCCTTTGTTGATGTCAATTTCTCTCTCCGACAACTCTGGGGACCCCTGCCTGTTATTCTTGCTGTACTTTGGATTGCTTACAAGTTAGAAATACGAATTAGTTCAATTTTCATTCAAAGGGACAAAAATCTCTTTGGCATTTGAACTTGAGAAGAGTTGACCTCACAACCACTCGGACCCTTAGTGGATGTGAAAGCCTGAAATTTCAATACCAGAAAAACTTTCTGATGTTTTTCTCTCCATTAGATTTCAGCGTAATCTTTTCCTAATGGTTCAACCGTTCAAGGTCGACAGTATTGTTATGATTATGGGCATCTCTAAATTTCTTCTTTCTTTTGTTTGGAAAATTTAATTTTCCTTCTCATGCAGTTTTGTTGTGATGTTGAAAAGGAAAGTGTGGTTATGTACCAAAAAAAGAAAAGGAAAGTGTGATTAGTGATCCAGTGAAGAAGTCATTTATTATGTCCAAAAATCTTCTGACTTTATTCTATGTACACAAGTCATGTGATGCAGCTATTTTTTTACGCTATTTGAAGCCTGTTGGGAACGTGTTACTTTTCAACACTTACCTTTTATAAATGTGACAAATATTGTGAGCAACTGGTAACTGAATTTGATCTTGCCGATAAAAAAAGAACTGAATTTAATCTTGGAATTTTAAATATATTTCAGGACTTAATGTGCTGTGTTTTCGGAAAACTTGCCTTGGAATAAATGTGCAAATTGCACAAGTATGATTTGCTGATGCTTTAAGTTTCTGAATTTGTTTATATATTGCTGACTTGATGTAGGCCTGTTTTGAACCGATTTAAGGGTAATTTTTGAACTAATAATGCCGTTTGATATTATGGACTTGTAGCATGAGTGTTGTAGCATAATGCTAGAATAGGTTCTTCCTACTCTTGAGATCATTGTAGAATCTTACATATGCACTCCTTGAATACTAGTATACTGGTACAATAAAGTAGTTATCATCCAGTTAGAGACCTGTGCTGCAGTAGTTGGGATGCAAGTATCATAATGTTGAAATCCCTCTTTCTAACCTGGTTCTACCTACCAATAAGTTGCTAAATGAAAATACAAAGCATGCAGGATGGGGTTGTGTTCTGTAGAATCAACATTGGAAACCACAAGACTGGAACTAGTAGTAGTTGTTTACTTAGTTTGTTCTTCATTTGGAAGCAGCCTTGAATATAATAATGAGTGTGGATGGACATGTTTCCCATTAGCACTCAGTGATCTTTCTTTAATTGTTTGTTACCCATTGTGAAGAAGCTTAGAGGACATGAAAAGAAAAGGTCAGGGTAAAGGAAAGGTTCCTAGGGTACAGTATGGCTGGTGTGGGGCTCACAGTTTCTGTCTTTTTCTCCTCTTTTCCTTTTCAGTTATTAATAAAATTGTTCTGTCGCCAAGGCCACCACATGTACGATTGTTCTGGAGATGATGGTAAGTTAGTTATTTGTGGGTGTATATATAGACTAGGCATATCTGCCATTACAGGAGGGCCTCTGCTATACCCAGCTTGTATACCTTGAACTCTACAGAATCTTCTCCCCTCTCATTCTGTGAAATACCCTGACAGAATGGATACTTCCCAAACTCTTTCCATTGAAAGCTTCTCATATAGCTGGTTAGTGAACATAAAGCCATCTTTTGATAGCCTAGGAGAGTCGTTTAGGGCCTCCATCGATGCCTACGATGAGGCGTCCTTCATCGAGATGGACCCGAAATTACCAGCCTCAAAGAGATTCTTCATAGGTTCCCAGGAGTTCAACTTTGATTTTCCCAAATCAGAGTCTCCTCGTACTCTTGTCCATGCCGATGAGCTCATCTCTGATGGCTTTCTCATCCCTCTTTTCATGAAGTCATTGGAGAATATGGAAGGCTATGATGATGTTTATACATCAGATTCCACTCCAACAACACCAGCCTCTGGACGTGACCAAAAGAAGGGAAAAATTCGTCGTTCATCTATACGAATGTGCCGGATGTTATCGAAGCGAATTTTGGAGAAGTACTTGGAATTTATTAGGCCGTTGTGTCAGAAACTACGAGGCCGAAGATTTGGCTCCAGAATTGAAGCTGCTGGTTCAAGAATGCAAGAAGTGGTGTATTCACCATCAACTTCTCCGCGGGCCAGTTCGGGTGACTCTGTTGGATATTGGCGAATGCCTTGCGATTCCGAGAGCTCAATACGTGAGGCTGTTCTTCACTGCAAAAGATCCATCGGTATGTTCATGTCCCTTGCCTTACTTTTATTTGCTATTATGATAAATTGTAGAAATTGTGGTAAATTTATCAAGTTTCTGACATTGTGTAGAATTCTGTTATTTTTCAGGCAAGTAAATGAGGATATTGAGCATAGAAGTGAACAAAGGAGGATAAAAGAGGGGTGAATGTGCAGAAACGAAATGAGAGGTCTCAAGAAGATCATCAGTCACTTCTTCTTCACTGTCCCTTTCTTCTCTTTTCCTGGACAATTATGCATACCTGTCCTAGCTGTACAGGATGTAAAGAGAGTTTAGGCACTGAAATTGCATCAATTTGGGAAGAGGGAGAAGATTTATTGGATTTTCCTTGGGACAATTCTTGAATTTCCCTCTTATCAAGTGTATCGTTCAATGAAATTAGAACTATTATTGTAGATTTGAACATCATAGGTATTTTTCCCTTGCGACAAAATTCCTGTACTTCCCTGTTGTGAAGAGAATCCAATGAGATTAGAGTAATTATTGTTCATGTTTGTGTCTACATCCATTCAAAGAGTATCTTAAACCAATAAATGGAATACAGAAAGGGAATACGGCAAACAGGAAATGCGGAAGATGAAGGAGCTGTTTAACAGAAAGAACGATAAACCAGAGTAGCAACAGCATGGGCGGTGAGAGCGGTGTAGTCTTGCGAGGCAAAATAAGTGGTGCGAATTAAGATTTATCAGATGGATTCATTTTATTTGAATCGCATGAGGGACACAATGGATTCGGTGATGCAGTATTTTTGTTGGTCATTATATTTCATACTCAAAACCAATGGTCTGGAAAATCCAGATTGGACTCATTCAAGCAACTTGTAATCAATAATAATCAATAGGGGCTAAAGAATCAAAATTTGAAGCAGTTTTTTTTTTAGCACAAATGGGATTACAAAAAAGGAGAATCTCCAGTTGCACCTGCCTCTTGCATAATGAGAAGGAAAAAAAAAAACCCTTAAATCTTCCCACCCTTTTAGTCACATACTTCTTCAGAATGTCCTGCACTCCCGTTCTCAATCCTCATACGGCGCTCGCAGATTTAGTAGTTTGTGATGTGATTCAAAGGCGATTTAACGCTCACGTTCCTGCTCACGCATCTGCACGCGAATTATGTGACTTAACCCCCAAATACCCATTAAATTTATGAATAAATTAGTTTTGGTTCGCACATGGGCTCTCCAATAAATGTAATCGTGCTTTTTATTTTTAAATTGTCTTAATTTTTGTCATTATTAGGTCTTAATTTTTGTCATCATTAGTATTTAGTACTCTGTTGCTTTCACAAGCCAGGAGTTATCATTTAGTTAAAAGAGAGATTTGATTAGTCGACACCACTGCTTAGTTTAACTCTAAGCTTTAATTATCCACTTCTCTTTTGGTGCTGTGATGTGCCTTGATTGTCAACAGCGAAGGGAACAAGAGGGAAAAGAAAAAGGAAATTGGTCTTACTTTACTTGGCTAGAAGCCTACAAGCCCTAGATGAGAAACTCTCTTACGCATCTTTGCAATTGTACAATAGTCATTGGCAACCATTTTAGCTCCTACGCATCTTTGCAATTGTACAATAGTCATTGGCAACCATTTTAGCT
>BPLS01000141.1:463279-476927 GCA_019656275.1 Rhododendron kiyosumense
CCGTGAGATATTTATTTTATATAAATAATAAATAATATATAAATATATGTGTGTATTTATATAATTAATTGTTAGTAATGTTAAAACTTTTTTCTACCAATTTTAGTATTTTATCTTAATAATGGGATATAGTGTAGATGTATAAAATATATGGGGTAAATCGTAGTTTTTTTTTTTATATAAGTTATGGGTAATCCTAATTTAGTTTCACTAGTTCGTTTCTTTTCCAGTTTTCCTAATTTCCATTTCTTGTTCAAGTCGCCGCCGCATCGTAGTCACCACCGCACCGTTCTTACTTCTTCACCTCTCTCTCTCTCTCTCTCTCTCTCTCTCTCTCTCTCTCCGTTTCTTCAAAGTAACAAGTACTTTCTGGTGGCCGGTGTTAAACTTAATTCTGCATGTAACCTTCTTCACTTTTAGTGTGGGATATAAGTTTGAGCTTTATTTTGTTAAAATCCGTGGACAAAACCGTAACCGATCCGTGAGTTACGGATTGGATTGGAACCGAACCGTAGGACTTTTGGTCCGGACACGGATTTCATTTTGTAAAAACCGTGACTAGCGGTTCGGTCCTCGGATTCCTAGAAATCCGAACCGAACCGGACCGCGAGCACCCCTACTTGTACTATTCCAAATTGAAAGGAAATGCTGCTTGTCCTCCCCCAACAGATCCACTACCACCAAATGGTGTTTATGATAGGTCTCTTGCGATGGAGCAGTCTATGTCCATCAGGTTTGCTTGCCTGATTATACGCTTCTTTCTCCTTCCTGTGTTCCAATACATTTTGAATCAAGATTTGCTTGCTTTTGTTCTCGTAAATGTTCTTCCACTTTGCTTTTGTTCTTTAACCAAACAAAAATCGCGCATTTATTATTAGGACAAAATACGGATTACCTCGCTAAAGTTTGCCCGTTTGGCAGATGACCTCTATGGGGTTCATTAATGACCACATCGCCCCTTGTAATTTCGGACTAAAGTGCAACTCCAAACTCCGTTAACGGCAGAAGTAAAAAGACCACATTACCCTTTCTTTAATAAAGGCCTTTAGAGCATCCACATCTCACTCTCTACTTCTCCTTCAATGCTATAATAAAGAGTGAAATCCAATTTTATCCCCTGCATCAACCTCAATTACTTCCTCGTTAGTTTACAAAAGTTTAGTTTTACTACAGTGGCTCTTTTAATGGGGCGAGGCACTATTTATGGACTATGTAATATTTTACTATTTAAAATGATTATGAGAGCCTTAGTTAAAATAATTATGGGACCATAGAGAGAAAAAACTTGATTATGAGAATCCTAAAAATAAATATTTATTATGACCTTTTAGGATAAAATGATTAAAAAAATAACATCTTCGCTCCAGTCCAAACGGATTGAAAATTGGAACACACTTAATTTTTTTAGCTATTTATATATTTGTCTCCAGAGCTCTTATAATCAAGTTTCTGCTCTATATGGTCTCAAATAAAGAGCAGATACTTAATTATGAGAGCCCTAGAGATAAAATTAATTATGACTTTTCAGAGTAATATGATCAAAAAAATAAATTAATTATGACTTTTTAGAGTAATATGATCAGAAAAATAAATTTTTCACACCATTTCAAATGGACTAAAAATTGAAGTATTTAGTTTTTTTACGATTGCTTGTGAACGGTTTGTTCGTTATTAAATAATTATTAAAAATAAAAAAATAACATTTAAATTAAAAATTATAAGTATAAAGAAATAGTAGTTTAACAAAATAAAAGTTAGAATAGAGAGTCTGATGCAGTGTATTTTTAAAAAATGAGTAATTAAAAGAAAAAAAGTGACTTTTTAGATGTGTCTAATGCGGATGCCCTTCCTGAGCATCTCCCACACCCTCTCTCTTCCCCCTTCTCACGCAGTCACGTGTTCTCCTCTCCCTCTACCGTTCTCTCTCTCTCTCTCTCTCCGCTACTCCCTCACGCTCCTTCACATGGAAACTCCCACCATTGACGAGCATCTAGTGCTGACCTTCCGACCTCCGGCGATGAATGGAATCTTCCTGGGTGCTCTTGATTTCCGGCATCTGTATCTCTCTCTCTCACCCGTCTCTCAAATCCCCAATCCAAGCCCTAATTCTGGTGGGGTAGGTGAGCCCGAGGAAACCGAGCGGTGATACATTGGATTACAACCAGTTCTGCAGCAAGGAGCTACGGCCTGCGCTTTAAGGACATTGTGTGGACTTCCCCTGTTGTTGAGAATTCAGCAATTGCTTGATTCATTTGAAAATTGAAATCTTCGATCCAAGGTGTGGAATACAAATAATTAATTACTCCGTAATTGCTAGTTGATGTGTTTTAATGGGTTATTGGTGGTGTTGCTCTTGTTATTAAGATTTAGATGTCTTTTTTTTTTTTTTTTTGGTAAACTGATTTAGATGTCTTTTGTGAACATATATGGGGCTGAATGAAATTCAGTCGTGGAGTTTGTATTGCTCTAGTTTTTAATTGAATCTCCCGTGTGAATTGTGATTCCTACGTTTCTGTTTTTGAGAACTTCTTGTGTAATGTTTGTACGATTTTGTGATTTATTGAGGAGTGGGAAGGGTGTTTGAATCAGAATTGAATTTCCCCTGTGAATTGGCAGAGAGGGTTTTGTTGTTTGGGATGATAGTGTTGGGGAAGATGATGGAGAAGGGTAGTGTGGTCATCTTACACTGAAATCTTTCTTTATTTAATTTTTTTTTCCCCATTTTCACTCTCAAATTAGGTGCGTGTTTTACAACTTCCGTCAATTTGGATGGAAAATATAACAGTAGCACTTTAGTCCGAAACCATAGGGGGTGATGTGGTCATTAATGAACCCCAGGGCGGTCGTCTGCCAAACAAGCAAACTCTCGTACTATGCCCTTATTATTATTATTATTATTATTTTTTATGTCTTTAAGTTTGGTTCTATACTTTCAACTGAGCTAGACGTCATGTTAGGATATAACGCGTCTATCCTTTGCATAAAAGGATTTAAATCAGTAAAAATAAGAGCAATGTTACATTCTCATACAGTCCACATCACATCGGCATAGCTAAAATTAGGGTTGCCTATCATTTGCTTGTAATAGTTATGTAAGTACTAACAATGTTGTAATTCCATTCGTTGATCAGGCAAGACTTCAATGCTACAGGAGGTGGCCTTAGCCGACAAGGCGCGTTCAATTACGGTCTGCTCAGTTCCACCGAGCTCTTCATTTTAAGAAGCACACAACCAGTAACAATTGACGGCAAACTTCGAGCTACATTTAACGGAATTTCCTTTGAAAATCCTGGTTATCCGATTCGGCTAGCTGACCAGTTTGACAAATCGAAAGAAGTTTACAATCTTGATTTCCCAATCACGACGTTTCTGAGCGGGCCGCCTCGGATTGGCACCTCTCTCATTAATGGAACCTATGACCACCCCATGGAACTCATATTGCAAAACAATGACACTGTTGTGTTGAGCTTTCACATGGATGGTTATTCGTTTTTTGTTCTTGGGTACGTATAATTTTTTCAGATTTCTTGTGATTAGGTACCCTATGCAAGTTTTAGTGCCCTGCTCGATTCGTCCTTTTTTAATGTTCAGAAATTAAGAGTGTGATACTAATGCAGGATGGGGCTTGGAGAATGGACAATAAACAGCAAGAAGTTGTATAATATGAACGATGCTATATGTCGTTCTACTGTACAGGTTTCTGCTCTTAGCTCCTACATTTTTTCGTCAATTGACATACCCTAATTGCACCGAGATTTGTGCATCGATCGGAGCACCAGGCACATATGGTAACGAGGCACACAGAAGATTACGGTGTTCTGATCGGTGGACCATTCGGTGCAAATACTAGCCCGCGTTTTAAATTATTTCCTCTCTCTCTCTCTCTCTCTCTCTCTCTCATCCTGTGGAGTATTTTGTAGGTTTTTCCAGGTGGGTGGACAACAGTTGTGGTCTATTTGGACAATGTTGGAGTGTGGAATCTTAGAGCAGAGAATCTCGACAGATGGTATCTAGGCCGAGAGACATACATGAGGGTTGTAGATCCAGATGTAGATAACGCAACTGTGTTCGGTAGTGTGCCCGATAATGTTCTCTACTGCAGTGATATTGAAAATTACACAAAGTAAAATATCCCCACTCTCTCTACAAAGTAAAATATCCCCACTCTCTCTCTCGGCACACACGCTCACAAAGTCATATCTGACCAACTTATTGTTTTTACCTTTGAATTTCAGCCCAAAATCTTTGGTATCAATCGCCAGGGGAGTCGAACAACCAAAATTGTATCTCACGCTGCTCGTGGTGTTTTCTGCGTCGATCTTGATTCTGTGCTAAGTATTTTTGGGTCAAATGAAAATAACATTCTTATGCCCAAGCCAAATGCCAGTCATTATATATATGTGTGTGTGTGTGTCTTCATTGTGTTTAGCTTTGGGAGAAACTTGTACGTGGGAATTGCTTAGCATTGTGTGTAGGCCATGGATGGCTACCAACTTCATTGAATTCCATCTAGTACGTACGTTGCTCTTGTTTGAGGTTAGGAATTGTTAAGTGTAAGAAATATTTTAAAGGGCCCACTTGGTCACATTGTGATTAATGGAAATGTTCACTTACATTATAGATATAGTGGTGGTTTAAAGAAGCTTTTGGCATTTCCACTTTCATTATTGTACTTGTTTATTAGTTTCTTTGATAGAAGGAAACTTAAAGGTCTTAAGGAGATACAGGGTCCCTAACCTAGCATCTATATAAGCCTATGATCTCCATCAAATCTAGGCGCTCGATCAAGTCATGCATAGGTTGGAAGACACCTAGATCTAATACGTGCGTGTTCGGTATTCAACTTGAACAACAATGGTTAGAGGTTAGTACGATCCTATTTCCGCTATGTATACTGGTATGTGTATTATTTATTCGGACATTAAGTACTTGAGAATTTCTCTTTGCACAATATCTTATTATTCACATTGGGATGGGAAATCAAATGTAATTTAGAGGGGAGGGGGGACCCAATGGGATGTTGGCGTGGTGTTCAAGGTTTGCGACTTGAGATTTCATTCCATTCGAAGGCCTCAAGTTCAAAACTTTTCAGGTGCTATTAACTTATTTGGAATTGGTCCATACAAAATAGTTGCTCATCGATATGTTCGTAAATTGGCCCGAACACCCGAATTATTGAGATTTCCAATCCAACAAACTCTTAGGACTCTTGTGCATGGCGTGGGCCTTAAATCTTCCGAACTGTCTCTGCTTTTGAGAAATCGCGGCATCCTGTGATTATCTGGGTTCTCTTTTATGTTGACAAAGAAGTCATTTGCAGACATAAAGTAAACTTGATGTTAAAAAGATTGTGGGTTTCGTTACCGATTGGAAAAAAAACCTTTGCTAATTTTGTTGTTCTTAATTGACAATTTCTGGATACCTGGTCTTGTCGTTTTTGTACCAAAAATATAATTTGTAAAACAAGAAATTAACTATTATTACGAAGAACTGTGACTAAGTCCAAGATCTTCTACCGGAAGTAAAAAACTGAGTTGCGGTACTTTCAATTTATTTTTAATTCAATTCTAAAAAAGATAAATTTGTGATTTGATTTGAGTAAACTAAAACCAAATTAGAAAGCAATTTAAGTTTTGAAGTTAGAAGAGAGAAGCGATTAGGGTTTTGATTCCACCTTCCCCTTGCAATATAATCGTAATAAAATCTAAGGTAATTATTCAACATAAGACAAATAAGATTGTGACTTGCAATTTCTATCGACAATCGTCAAGAGGGTTCACGGGACTCATACACCATAAAAGCTATCTCAACATAGCGCGAATCGTCTCACTGGATTTAACCAACGATACGGCCCGTCTAACGTAGTATAACCCATCTCAAAGACTATCTCGGAGAAGTGAAAACTATTGTATGACGGTATTTGATATCCGGAATATAAACACAATAGATAAATAGAAAAAATCTGTTCTTTCAAAAAAACTATGAATCAACCCAAAATGTCATACAATTAACTGTTGAATAAAACCCTAGAAATCAAACGATTACATTACTTGGAGAAAGTTTCCTCGTTACCCTAGCCGAAGGATATTAGCCACGCATGCAGAAGGAGATGATCGGGCAAGGATAGAACTCCATTGAAGCTCCTGCCATCTCTGTGTATGCGTCGAAAAAGATCCCCTTTCAAGCCTACCGAAATTTTTCAGTGTCGGGTGGGTATATTCTGTGTGCATGGTATTCGTTCGGCACATTCGGGCCGTCCAATACACTTTTGAACTGTTCGGATTGAAACTCTCTCTCTTCTCTCACCCCAATACTTTCTCTCCCATTTTTCTCTTTCAAAATCTGAGCCATCTAAAAATACAATGAACCGCTCAAATGCAACGGACACCATGTGATATCCACCCACTAGTGAAAATTTTTCCCTGCAGCCTTTTATGGAGTAATACAGTACATGCCGAGAATACTAAGAAGGGCATCAGTATTGGGCTTCAGAAAGTGAACGACAACCCCATAGGCTTGGGCTACGCACCAATTTTTATAGCCCAGACCACGTGGAAAGCTACAAGTATAATAGCATGACTACCTTCCGGAAAAGAATTAATTGAAGAGAAAAACTTTTTTACGGAGCAATCCGTAAACTTTTGATTACAAAGCTTAATCTCGCACAGCTAACAATATTTTGGACAGTCCAAATTTTTTAAAAATCATTCGGTAGAATAGTAGCGAATAGTTAACTATTCATGCAAATAGTTTTTTTAAAATTCGGACCATTAATTGCAGAAACGGACGATTGAAATTGCTCAATTCCGTAAAGAGCTGCTTTGCACCGGTTCCGTAAATAAGTTTCTCTCTTAATTGAAAGGCTACAACATAAACCTTTGTCCATATTTTTCCATTAACTTATCAATTTAATTCCTTGTGCCATTTTATTGCTTCGCAAGCCCTTTGTTTATCTTCATTCGCAGTATCAAGAAATTTTGAAAAGCAACAGGTAGAAGAGCTAGGTAGAGACCATATATATTAATTGTCAAGAATGCGGATCGTACCAGTAGGAGGAACAGGAACAGGAATAGGGCCAGTAGGAGGAACAGGAACAGGAATAGGGCCATGTGCTTAAATTGGGAACGCTAAGGATAGGCTTCTGTAGATATCAAAATCAAAACTCAATGGATAAAAATCTAGCAAAATTCAGTATTAGTTTCCAATTTATTCATGCAAAATACATTTCAAGGAACAAAATGACCAAATTTTTCCATTTTCTCTCACCAAAATTCCATTCTCTCTACATTTTTACATTAGAAAGTTACATTTTTTTGGAAATAATTTGGGGATCGCTTTGGTTCGCTATATTTACGGTTTTGGAACAGGAGTGTACCATGTTTCGGAACGTTCGTATTGGTAAGCAATTCGTTAGGGTAATAGCATTCCTTTCAAAACCCATACAGTTCTGCAGTCCGTTTATGGAAAATATTTAAAAGTAAATAAAATTCCCTGGCCGAGTGCAACAACTTCGTTATATTATTATTTTCTGGTATTTTGTTGTTTTGCTCGTTAAAAGCTTTAGTAATTGGTCTTGATCATTTTGCTTGTAAATGGATAGCTTTGGGTTGTGTTTTCTTCTTTCGTTCAGATCATATGCCCTAATTGGATTTATGGTGAATATGACGCTAGGATGCAAACGACGTTAGTCGAGTCTCAAGCAGCGTCGAAGGCCAAGTGTCCTATAAATGACTGACGTTTCAAGCGGAAAATATTTTCAACCGTACGACAGAAAAATATTTTACTTCGTAAGATAATCAAAAATAAGTAAAACATTTTTCAAAAAAATATTTTAAGTCTAAGCAAACATCCCTTGATTTTTAACATGTTTGACAGTATGAGTGCTACTGGTCAAAAAACAAAAACATCTATGAGTGTTGATGAGTGATAACACATGCAATAACCCATTTTAGTGCTAAGAATTTCGAAAACATACAAATTGTAATAACTCACGCCACCTGACCTGCTAATTCTTAGCCTAACCACGTGGCTCAATAAATTAAACTCGAGTTATAAAGTAGCTGTTCACGAATCCTTATATACCAATTCAATTTAATTCTACCCACATATGTGGGACTTGTAAATGGTGCTTCACATAGATCCTCCAACCCCCAATCTTATCTTAGAAAAGGCTGGGTCACAAGCAATTTTCGCAGCATTTTTGTTGCAACAGATTTTCGCATCGTTGACAACTACAGATTCCAAAAAGTCTAGGAATACAACGTTGCTACATGATTCCAGACCCAATTGTAATCGGAAATGTTCAATGTACATGAAGTTCATATGCATCGATCAGCTCTAGATATAGTCATTTTAAGAATTATGTTATAAAAATTGTGTTTGAAACTTTGCTTGATTTAGATATAAATGAATGGAAAGAACAGTCACTGAGGACTGGTACGGTACATGAAAAGAATCCATTGAAGTGTCCATGAAAATGTAATCAATGGTCCAGATTCACGCAACATTTTCCATTGTCATTTTCGGTAGGACTTACTATTTTTTGGTCCTGCGTGCACTTTTAGTGGTTGATGATGTGTGAAATTTAGCTTTAGACCACTCTTTAATAAAGTGAGTACTTTGTAATGTTGTTGTAACGCTTTTTAAGTTTTAACCTACCACCCTTTTGTTTTTATTTTGGTAACCTTTTACATTTGAAAGCAACTCCACTACCAACAGAGAGGATAAGGGTGTCTTCAATACAAGATCAAAATTGGATAACTAAAAATTTTGATTATCTATTTAAAAGATTGCTAAATTTAACAACGTTGAGATCTACAATGGTTCATAATTAAAAAATTATTTTTAGTAGAGAGAGATAGAGAGAGCCGGGAATAAATTAAAGTAGGCGAGTTCATTGATAGTAATGGGAGGAGATAGAAAGAGAGAGAAATGAAATTTTGAGAGTGTGGTCCCTATTTAATTTGGTTACCCAAAAAGAAAATAGCTCATTTTTTTCCCAGAAAATTATTTAAAGAAAAAAATAGTTTTCTTATTGATAATTGGACGAACAAAATTTAATGAGTACATATTGGTGGCCAAACCTATGGAGTGAGCTATTGAGCCATAAGTTTATGGATCAATTTTATCTAGTCCACTGTAGTAAATTTTGGCACACTCACTAGCTAAAATTTTAGCTGTTCAACCTAATGAGTTGATCAAAAAAAAAAAAAAAAAAGAAAAAAAACCTAATGAGTATTTTGTAGATCTCCAAAAAAAAAAAACTAATTAACAAGTATTTTATAGGATCCACTAGAAATGCTCTTAATAATCCCTACAAACTAGTGCAGTTATCAAACGAACTAGAACATACCTCATTGTCGGGAATGTTGTGTGCGGAGTTGGATCCGAAGAAAATTGAAGTGAAGTGACATGAAGTAAAAGAAGATGAAATCTATTTTTCTGTGTGTATTCTTTTGACAAGAAATCTTGCAAGAAAACAAGAATTCCCTCCTTTTGGGAAAGTTTGTTTTGTAGGAAAGTGTTTCTTAGTGAAAATGTTGTAGATGTGAGACCTACAATTTTTCTGATTACTGAATACGGAGAAAGTTACAAAATGGTTGATTCTCCCGTCATTTCTTATTCTTTCTGTGAAACACGGGACCTTTTAATGATAACCTGAGTGTTTCTTTTGACCGTCAATAGTAACCGCGGTCCGAAAGCGAGAAAAGGGAAGGAAAAGAGAAAAAAGAAGAATCTGGCCATTGGCTGACTGAGGCTGTGTTTCTCTGGTCGAGCCGTGAAGACCTTCGATATCAAAGGGCAAAGACTTGAGGGTCAATCAGAAGTCGTCTTCATAAATGCAAAAAAAAAAAAGAAAAATGTTAAAAAGACAGACAAAGGACTCCAATTATTTCAGGTAAAGGGGGGAATCTACTTTTTTCTTTTTGTTATAGGGCCCCTTTGTTATACTCCATTAGTTTGCAAATTCACCAATTTGCCTTGTTAAATTCCATACTACTGGTCAATGGAATATTGTGCCCGCATTCTTGTAAACTTAATTATTTTCTTTGTTTTGGGTGTTTTATTCGTTTTTTCTAAATTTTTGTTGGATTCGAGTGAATTTTTTTCGATTAATCACCTATGTCGATGAAATGAGTCTGAAAAGTACAAAATTATGACCGGAAGCAAAAAAAAAAATCACTAAAGAAAAAAAAAGTATCAAACTGTCTTATTTATCTAAAGTGTCATCTTATTTAAATTTTTTCAATATCGGTCTATATTTCTATAATTTTCCGATTCGTCTCATCGAGACGAACAATTAACCCTAAAAATTATAACAAAAAGTTAAACAAAAATTATGAAGAAAAGTAAAAATACTGAAATAATTCCACTAACAAAATAAATACTTATTTTTTTATCCAATAAGAACCCATGTTCCACTAACTTTTTACCTTCTTATTTCTACATTATAAAATCTGTGCCATTTTTCATCGCTTATGTATTTTAATTTATAATGAATTTTATGATTTTTTTTTTTGATATGCAAAGAAATTATATTAGAAACTCAATAATGGGTACATCGAGAAGGATAGGGCAAGTATCATTGAAAGGAAAAACCAATCCAATCATATGCTAGCCAACAATCCCAAAAGAGAAGAAGTAAAGGCCAACCAAGAGTTGAAAAAAAAAAGAATTATAAAAGATAGATTTTATGCTTTCTAATGCCATCCAAATGGCTTTTGAAGTCTTCAACAGAATAGATTGTAAGATTGCAACTCCCTTTAACCCAAAAAGCCACTCTTAGTTTGATAAGGTCAACCACTTCCTCAACAGTAGGAATTGAATTGTTGAAGACAAGGTCATTTCTTGATTTCCAAATAGACCAAAGACGGGCATAGAGAGTGGTGTTCCAACAAATTTCCTCCAAGTTATGAAAAGAATTGGAGAACCAAAAATCGATCAGACCGGTGATTAATGAAGGACAAATCCAAGAAATATTCCACCATTTAAAGATATCACACCAAATATTCCAAGCGAAGTTGCAAAGGAGAAGCAAGTGAGAAGGTGTCTCTAAAGAAGCAGAGCATATAGGGCAGTTGCCAAGATTTGGAGGGATGATATTTCTCCTTACTAATACGGATCTGGTAGCAATTTTTTCTTAAGCAGCCAGCCAAACAAAAGCATCGATTCTTGCTGGACCGAGATTTTTCCAAATGGAGTTGAGGTTGATGTTACATTGAAAGGTTCTTATCTCCCAATTGGAATAAGCTGATTTTACAGAGAAGCATCCATTGGAACTCAATGTCCATCGAGGTAGATCATCCCTCGAAGGAACTAAGGCGAAATTTCTCAACTTATCTTGAATAGAGGTCAGAACACTTTCCTCCCAAGGGCGAAGTCTTCTTTGAAAAAGAAGGTTCCAATCAGCAGATGACGACGTTGGGGAGATTTCGTTTACCTCTTGTTGCACTGAAATACGAAAAAGTCTAGGATAAAGAGTTTTTAAACTTCTATCCTCCAACCAAATGTCATTCCAGAAGTTAGTAGCATTGTCCGATTGGACAGAAATTTTGAGACCATCTTGAATTATTTTGCCAATGGGAGAATTATCAGAACACACAGAACATATATCAATCCAAATCACAGAAGCTCTGGAAGAAGAGAGAGGAAGGGCATGCCACCATTGAAAGTCTCCTAGATTGTATTTTTTGGATAACAACTTAACCCAAAGAGCTTGTTTCTCAGAACTAAATCTCTACCACCACTTTGCTAAAAGGGCAACATTGTGCTCCAATAATCTTTTGATGCCCAAGCCTCCAAATTTCTTGCTTCTGGTTAGAACATCCCAATTAACAAGATGAAACTTCTTTTTGTCTAAGGAATTGCCTCTGAATTCTTTCTCTGATTTTTGCAACAGAAACTGGCATTTTGAAAAGAGACATAAAATAAATAGGGAGGGTAGAAAGAGATGATTTAATGAGAGTGATCCTACCACCAAACGCAATATGCCTTCTCTTCCAAATAGAGAGAATTTTCCTCATCTTGTCAATAACTGGCTGCCAAGTAGAGATTCTTCTTGGATTAGCCCCTAGAGGCATCCCAAGATATTTCATAGGGAGAGAACCAGATTTGCAGCCAAGAATTTGAGCAAGAATGGTGACATGAATTTTATGAAATTGCAAACTTTGTATAATAGAACTAAGGAAAATTTATAGAAATGATCCTCCTAATTTCCTCCGAGTCTCATTTTCGTCCTTCAAGTATCAATTATAACTTTTTTTGACTTTCAAGTTTGGTTTTTGTACCAAACTGGTCCAATTGATAACTTCTGTCAACCAGACTAGGCTAAAAAAATCAGATTGAGGCCAGACATCATCAATTGAACCAACTTGGTACGAACTACAACGTCCAAACTGCAATCAATTTGATTTTTTTCCGTCCAGTTTGGCTGACAGAAGTTATCAATTTGAATAATTTGGTACGAAAACCAAACTTGAAGATCAAAAGAGTTGTACTCCCTCCATCATTTTTTAAGTGATCTATTGTGTAATTCCAACTTATTAAAAAGACATCATCATTATACATTTCATATCAATTTTTACCTTAACTTTCCCTCCTTACACTATGGAAATATTATCATTATATTTTTACTCACTAACTTTTCAAAATTAAATTTACTTTTAGGGGTAAAATGAAAAATTCACCAACTTTTATCCACTAACTTTATAAAATGGACATTTATAAAGGGACAACCCAAAATTGAATATTGAACTCTAAAAAATGGACGGAGAGAGTAATTGATATTGGAGGACAAAAATAAAACTCAGATGAAACTAGGAGGAGCATTTATATAAATTTCCTTAGAACTAATTGAAATCTATCAAATAATATCCATATTACATATTTTTTGAGACCAATATTGAAATATTTAAACAATAAAAAATAGCACACCGAATATGTACTTATTTTTTAAGAACCCTTAAAAAACAAGGGTTCTTTATTTCCCCTTCCAAAAATCCAAAATAAGTATTACATGTTTTATAGATGACATATTATCTACTTTATCTAGCATTTCTCTTTCTTTTTCGGAAATAATTTTTGCACTCTCTTTTTTTATATCTACACGTTTTTTTGTCTTTTAGTAAAAAAATACGTACACTTTTAACACTAAAAAATAAAAAAAGGGTATAGATATAAAAAAATAAGTGTTAAAATCACTCCCTTTCTTTTTTATCGGGAAATCTAGCATTTCTCCACGACTCCACCTAACCACTTTTTGCCCTTTCCCATGAGAAAAGAGCTTTTTTTTTCTTTTTCTGCACAGTTAGATTTTTTTTTTTTTTTGTGTGTGCTGATTTCACTTGTCCTGGTTTATTTTTTTTATTGAGCTATATTATTTACTTTACTCTTAAGTTGTTTTTCATCTAGGGCAAAGTACAAATTACCTCCCTATGATTTGGAGCTTTGGCACATCACCTCCTTGACTTTCGGAAATAGCCAATTTCCCACCTTGTGGTTTTGGATTAAACTGCTATACTAACACCGTTAACAAAAAATGTTGAATGACCGTATTACCCTCTGTTTCGTTTCTTGCTCTTTCCACTTTTTCCTCTCTCATTCATTACAGATGACCACTATTAACCTAATTAAACCATAGACCACGATT
>BPLS01000141.1:496927-536572 GCA_019656275.1 Rhododendron kiyosumense
CTCTCTCTCTCTCTCTCTCTCTCTCTCTCTCTCTCTCTCTCTCTCTCGGGCTCACAAGTCATATCTGACCAACTTATTGTTTTTACCATTGAATTTCAGCCCAAAATCTTCGGTATCAATCGCCAAGGGAGTCGGACATCCAAAATTGTATCTCACAGAGCTCATGGTGTTTTCTGTGTCGATCTTGATTCTGTGCTAAGTTTTTTTGGGTCAAATGAAAATAACATTCTTATGCCCAAGCCAAATGTCAGTCACTATATATGTGTGTATGTGTGTGTGTCTTCATTGTCTATAGTCTTTGGTTGTGGTATTTCGAAATGCACTTGGGTTTTGGGAGTAACTTGTTTGTGGGAATTGCCTAGCATTGTGTGCAGGCCATGGATGGCTACCAACTTCATTGAATTCCATCTAGTACGTACGTTGCTCTTGTTTAAGGTTTGGAATTGTTAAGTACTTGAGAATTTCTCTTTGCACAATATCTTATTATTCACATTGGGATGAGAAATCAAATGTAATTTAGATGAGGGAAAAAAAAAACCAATGGGATGTTAGCCAGATGTTCAAGGTTCGGGACTTGAGATTTTGTTTCATTTGAAAGTCTCAAGTTTGAAACTTTTCGGATGCTATCGACTTATTTGAGATCAATCCATACAAATTACTTGTTTGTCGAGATGCTCGTAAATTTGCCCGAACACCCGAGTTATCCGAAGAAAAAAAAAATTGAGGACCAATGGTTGAAGTGATATATCGTTCTGCGATCGGAACGGAACAAATCTAATGTCGGGTGAATAAAAATTGGGTCAGCTCCTCTTAAGACCTCCAATTCAACAAACTCTCTAGACTTTTGTGGGTGGACCTCATATCTGGTTCAAAATAATGATCAGACCCGTTCATGTCATAAGTTTATTCAAACAAAAAATTACTAAATTACTCCATATTGATCAAATATTAACAGACACATGAACAAATCATGTTCGTTTTTTATAATAAAAGGTGTTCTGAGTCAACTTGCACATACTTCAGATTAATCCCTATAGCTCCTTCCACAACCGTTTCATTTATACGCTTACGCATGAGATAAAGTGGCTCTAAGAGTTGTTGGTAAAAAAAATCGAACTTGAAAATTTAGAATAAAACAAACACGTTTCAAGCCTAGAACACCTGGCCAACCGGTTATGAACGATGTTTGTGTGTGCCCAAATCATATTCCCTCTCATCTTCCCCCCAAATTGGGCATCAGCGCCATTAATTGCAAGGAAAAACCCTCCCCCTGCCACAGGACAGGATTGCCAACAATTCTCCGAATTCGGTGCCCTAATCGCAAAGCCATGGCGTTAGGGCAACTGGGTCATCTGACTCATCTTTGATGTCAATAAATCAATCCCCAAAAATGAAAGGAGGAGGAGGAGGAGATCAGCTGGAGAGATACGAAAAGCTAGGGATAGGAGAGTCCCTCCCACGAGTTTACCAGTACCCAATAGCCTGCCAAGAGCTCAGCTCCATTCTCAGAGGTGCTTACTCTCAACTCCCCAAAAACCTTCAGTCTCTCGTCTTCCAACACACCCTCACCGCCTTCCGCCTCCTTCCCCAGTGAGTCTCCCCTTTCTCCAATTCTCTTTTCTTTCCATTTACTTGGTTTTGAATTTTGTTGGAGTTTGTCCCACATCAGTCAATTATTCCCTTCGAAACTAGTATATGAGCCGGACGGCCTCTCCACTTATTGTCAATTGGTATTGAGTTGAATACTTTTACATGATATCAGAGCTAGTTTTTTGGAGAATTTGTTACCCTTGTTTGTGCCACATGTGCACTGTTGTTTGTTGTTCCACGTGTTATGGATCATTTGTTTATCTCTCCACATGCGAGTTGAGGTTGCATGTGCAGGAAGTGTTGGAGTTTGTCCCACGTTGGTTAATTATCTCTTGTGAAACTAGTATATGAGCCTAGGCAGCCTGTTTTGAGTTAAATGCTTCAACAAATATGATCTGAAAATAGCTTTGTTAAGCGGGATTTGATTTTATTCAATTATTACTGATAAAGCTGGATAGGTGAGACTGCTCCTAATAAATCTTCTGAACTGTCTGCTTTTGAGAAATAACGGCATCTTGTGATTATCTCTCTGGGTTCTCTTTATATTGACAAAGAAGTCATTTGCATGCATAAAGCCAATGTGCTTGATCAGGGTTTAGTGGGTTTGGTTGCAGATTGGAAAGAAAATATTCGCTAATATGAGAAAGAAAATTGGCTTTTGGACTTGCATTATTTTGGTCAGTCAATCATCTTGGGCAATTTCGGGAGCATGTAGTTTTGTATATCTTTCTTCCCAGTAGCAAGAGATTTTGAAAAGCAACTGATGAAAGAGCTAGGTTGAGGTAGGTTTGCACAATTCTGTCCATTCTTACTTGATGTACATCTCCTTTCAAAACCTGTACAGTACTGCAACGTGTTTAGGGAAAGTATTTGGAAGTAAATAAATTCCCTGGCCGAGTGCAAAAACGTCGTTATGTTCTTTTCCGTGTTGGGGTCCACCCATAGTGGTGGGGTTATTTTGTGTAACACCCTTAGTGTTGGGTGTATTTACCTTTGGAGTCTCTTATATATAGTTGTAAACCCTATTAGGGTTAGTGTGTGACATAATGTGAGGGAGAGGGAGAGGCGAGCGTTGGAGGCCGAGTTGTGGCCTCCCGGAGAGGAACCGGCGTGTCACGTGTGGTTCCCGGAGAGTTTTTTCATCTTTATTGTATATTGTGTGAATATATAATCAAATGGAGTTTTTCTCTGAAATCACTACGTGTGTTTGTGTGTGTGGTGTCCCTCACGGTCCTAACATTCCAGTATTTAGTTATTTTGCTCATTACAAGCTTAAGAAGTAATTGGTGTAGATCCTTTTGCTTGTAATGGATAGCTTTGAGTTATGTTTTCTTCTTTCACACAGACCATTTGTCCTAATTGGATTGATGGTGAATTTGATGCTAGGATGCAGACACAAAAGGCCATCTCAGCGGCCAACCTTCTCATTCAGAGTGCAGAGGCTGTGCTGCCAAAGCAAAGGAGGGTTTTGGCTGCGACAGAGTTCAGGCATGCAAAGATTGCCCATAAGAGGCGTTGCAAAGACCGACAAGAAGGTATGACTTATTTTTGAAAACTGTTAGCTAATTGATGTTTGAATCATCTATCTTTGATTGCAATTGTTCTGTTGATGGGCCCTTGACGAATAAAGCACCTCAAGGATGGGCAACTGAAAATCAAACCTAGCAGTTCGTTTGTCTTGGTTAATCATCCATGAGGTGACACCATCAAAGGGATCTTGATAATGAAACCCAACAATGTGGGATGGTATATGAAAGTTACCATTACTTTTTTAAAGCATCATGTGATACAATAACCGTGGAGTAGCTCATTACTGACCCACACCTAACTTGGAATCCTACCAAATCTTCCTTTCGCTTTGGTTACTCATCCAATGATGTCACAGTCACCTGGATGGATGAACCAATGATGCTGCAAAGTGATCAAAAATACTTGGAGACATTTTTACTACTTTGCTTTAATATAGAAATCTTCCCGATAACAACTACTAGTGTTCCCGCTTTCCACAATCTCTATCCAAATCATGTTCCTAGGCATGTGAAGTTATTTTCAGTAGGTCATACTTCTAAGTTGAGGCAAAAACCAAATTAAAATGATATATTGTTCTGTTCATCCCATTTTGTTTGTTCATCACTTCATGTTTTCAATTTGGGATGTCCCAAAATGCTTGCCCACTATGAAAACTCAAAGCATCAAACTTAAGAGCTCTCACTTATAGATGGTAATGGACACTTCTCATCAAGTGGGGATAAAGTGGCAATGTTTCGAATATTTTTTTGCCTTAGTAGTTTATCCAGTGCTATATTATTGTAGTTTTTGGAAGTTACCATTCATTCACATTTCTCCATATTCTCAGGTTCAACTCATCTTCCTCAAGATGTTCTAGTGCACATCTTCGGTTTCTTAGATTTGCAATCTTCACTTTGTGCTGCATCAGTATGCTGGTAATTTCCTTCGCTTTAGCTTGTTTGGACATAAACATGCAGTTGACATACCCTCCATTTCGTATGTTATTTTCTGCCTCCCTCAAACAAGCTGACAAATTGCGGCACCCCCGAAAGTGTGCTCTAGTTTAAGAGCTATAAGATGGGAAATTGCATTTACATCTGTAGTCTATGTAACTCTATTTGCTTATTGATGTAACAACACCTTGCATGTTTCATATGAAGGTCGTGGAATTCGGCGGCAAGTGACAACTATTTGTGGCATTTGCAACATGTCAGCTACTTTGGTGATTCCAGTGATTGTTTGAAGGGCAGGGCGTTGCAGAGGTGTGAAATGCTGGAAAATGATGAGCATATGCGGTTGCAAGAGGAAGTTACTACTGAAACCAGTATTGACTGGAGAGAGGCTTTTATAAAGGCATATAAAGGTACAGAAGTCTGGTATCTCACATACACACAAACACGCAGGAAATAATGATTTGTATTAGTTTTTATTGCCCATCCAACTTACCTATGCAATACTCTCTTATAATTTGACACAAATTGTTTGATATCAGGCAATTCGTTTAAGACACATGCATCTTATAGGGGATTCTGTGGGCGCTGTCATACAGTTGTTTGGCTGAGTAAAATGAAATGCTACAACCAACAATGCAGACTAAACTCCAAAAAACAGCAAATCACACCCATTTCTACGGAACAGGTAAATTCTCACTCTTAAATATTAAATATTCTGATAAAATGGTTGCAATATCCTGTCTTTTTACAACTTCGCAGTTACAGGTACTACGTACAAAAGTTGATGTGCTAGATTTATAATTGCCTAAGTTCTCTGTTGTTCAAAGGCATCAAGTAGGATCAAGTCTCTTTATGTTTTGAAAATTTCAAGCATATCATGATGCCAACTAGCTTGCTAGAATTACTCAGGCTCCCACTTTGACCAGGGTTTGAGAGAGGTAATTAGAAGGCTGCTTTAGCTTTTGCTTGTTAACGGAGAAATCTCTGCCAATGCGCTTGACAAATGAGCACTTGCCATCACGCCATGTTATTGTCCTCCTTGTCCGGGTATAATGAGGACCCCCATATCTGAACTTATTCCCTTCCTTCCATATAACCAATGTGCTTTGAGGTTCTTTACCCCTTTGATATTTGAGGGGTATAAGCCATAGTGTCGGTTTCGTAAGAGAAGAATAATCCTTTTACTTCATGTACTATCTGTAATCTGTTATATGGCCAAAACAAGTAAACATCTGCCATGTCTTTTTTGTCTTGGGCCAGATTGTGGAGTATATATTGGATGGTGCTGTATGTGAGGTATCTTCATCAGAGAGTGACACTGATTCAGATGAGGAGACTACTTCCAAGCTCTGGGCCTATCCAAGACACCTCAATGGATACAAGAAGTAGCTTTTCTCAAAAACCAAACTGGGTTTATTTTTTTTCCTGGTGAGACTGCCATATTCAGCAAAAACGGTTTTGAAGAAGAGATGGGGCTTCAAAAAAATTCTGGGTGTTTTGATTAAGCCTGAAATGGAATTTCATATTATGCCTGTCTGATCTGGATGCTGTTTACCAGCAACTGTCAACATCAAGCCTAGAAGATTAGCTGGTGCCTGTTCATGTAGCGTTATATCGTTGAATTGCAGTGTATAGTTAATCCATGTCATGTTGCTTTATGCATGTTTCATGTATGCTGAGACAAGCCAGAAACGATTCATAGCATTTAATCACAATACTGCCATTAATTTCAAGTACTTTCTGCCTACATATCTTCTTCTTTTTCTTCATGTTCTCCGGTGTTCCAGGTGAATGCTCTGGGAAAGCGGTTACTGTAAGACATGCAATTGCCAGTAAATTTGATTCCTGTCGTGATCTTAAACTGCTGTAGTAGGAGCCATTTTTCCTCTTACCTTCTCGTTGAGACCCGTTAGTAAATAGGAACTCTTGGTTAAACATATATAAGATTAATAATGGCTCTAATACTTCTCTTTGGTTTGATAATTGGGATACTCTAGGGCCTTCAATTGAAGTCTGTGGCCCCAGAACCGAATATGATTAGGTTCTCCTATGCTTGGCCTATAAGAACGAAGCTTCTCACTCTTGTTTCAGTGAAACAAACTGGCTAGTTAGAAAATTCAGTTGCAATAAGTTTCAAAATATTGGGCAATGGTATATTACCCATGGCAGCAAAAGAAACTGTTGGATTTATGGAGGCTTGCAGTTGCAGAGAGAGCCACTCTTCTTCCTCAAATAAAATATGATGTTAGGACTAGGGTTGCAATGTTTAAAAGAGTAAAACCATTTTGCCTGTGCTGTTTATTTCGCAGTCAGATAGTCCCTATATTTGACTGATATATTTTCTCTGAGGGCATAGCCTTCTCTTTTCTTGATATATACATAAATAGATACGTAGATATGTTACTGCACATATCTGTCAGGAAAATATTGCCCTCAGCACCACATGGACATCTGCAGAAAATTCCACAACTATGTCCCGTACGATGTTAGGAGTGCTAAATATTACGTGTAGCCCCACTAAGTGGCCATTTTTTTTTTTATCAGCACACCAAGCAACCATAGATACTAGAACTTGAGCATTGAGCAAGAAAGTTCTTTACCCATTGAATTTAACCCACAGGCGGTGGTGTTCCCTCCTTGCCATCCGTATGTTCTCAATCCGTTTCTGCAATACGGAATCATTCACCTAATGTGAAATCAAATTAAGGTGAATCAAAAGCCAAAAACTGTGTCATGGTCTTGTCAATACAACATTCAACTTTGAACCAAAAGTAGTTATAAATATAATCGGTGGTTACAACGGATAAGAAGTGACAAAAACTGTCGTAAAGCATAGCTAGCGGCATGTCAATGGCCAGTCTACTAGAGTTCCATCTGTTTCCCTAAGCAAACTTCTTGTCTTTCAACGGTCCTCTGGGAATCTTACTCAAAACTTTGGCATCAAACACTGCATACTGTTTCTTGATCTCAGCATGTGCCTTCTCAGCGAATGGGTCAACATGGTCCTCATATTTCTCATAAAGAACAGGCACGGTGTGCAGCAAAACAAAACCTGTTTTTACAACCACCCGAACAACAAAAACAAAGAATGCAATGCGAATCACATTACCGTTTAAAAGGAGGTTCTGACCTACAAAATATGTAGATAATAATAATGGAAGAGTAGCACTTGAATAGACTGCTTACATATGTAGAACAGGGTCAGAAAGTTGCAACAACCACCCAAAATTGAAACGAACCATAGACCAGCAATCGCCTGAGAAAACATATTACTCTTTATCTTACTATGAATAAAGATAAGAAAATATTGAAGTATCTGGATTCTGGATAATGTGGCATCTGTCAATAGGCCCTTGGGAGCTCTACAATTCCATTAACCAAGGCAAAAGCAATCCGTCATTATTAATTTCCGACGTTAAATATCATTATGACCATGTACTATTATAGTGTTGTCTAGCAAATAAGAAAGTTGAGTTCTTCTACAATAAAGGAACGGGAAAAACATACAGCCAGAAATTTCTTCAAATCTTTCCCAGAAGCAATATCCCGGAGGATGGCAAGAGCTCCGTTGATTTCGACTCTCAGAGCAGAAGCTACTCCCAGAATAATCTCGTCCGGAATGCTAACTTCTGGAATTTGAGGCGGAGACCTGATTAAAGACAAGGAGTGCAAAGGTAGGTGTAAGGGATCATCAGAGCAGAGAGGCAAAACCGGAAAAAGTCTGTGTGTATGGGTTAGGGTTTTGGCACAGGGGGAACGTGGGGGGGAGTGGGCGGACGGGCAGGTGGTGTCACGCAGCTATGAAGAGTTTACTTACTTGTTGATAAAGGTGGATGCATTAGACCACAAGAAAAGGGTTGCCAGAGAAAAAATTAGGATATGGCATACAAGAGAGAGCAAGTGGTATTCAAGCAACTCAAAGAGCACCCAAATTGTAGTGACAACACCAAGCACGCCACCAGAAATTTTCTTGTTCCTCCAAAGGAAAATATCAGCAGCTGCCAAAAGAGTTCATCATAAGCTAGAGGAACAAATAGACTTAAACATCTAAGCGTGTGCACACGTACAGAGAGAATAACAAAATATAAAACTGCAAAAAGTGATATTCTCATTATGCTGTTTGTAATAAGCTTGTACGTGTGAGAGGTACTTTATTTGCCAATAGCACTGAAAGCGTAACAGACAAAATATAAGCAGACAAGGTTTCAGATTTTTCACAAGGCTAAACTATAAAACACCTGCAAACACAAAATTATCAACTTCACAACTCAACAAAACTGAACAGTGTTCGGCATTGGGAAACAAACTCAGAAGCTTACACCTTTCTCTGTGATTGAATTTACATAATCCAATACACCCAGGAAGGGATTCAAAAGTACAGTAATAGTCTACATCTACATATCTACACTGAAATGCAAAATGTCCACTGCAACATCCCCAAAACTCAAAGAACTGAACCCTATATTCACTACCAAGTAGAAGCTTACACAGCAAAAGAACTCAAAGATAATCAAATTCTTAATTATAAGTTATCTGTCTACTCCTTTCTTTCGTAAAACACATGCAAAAAGTCTGAATACACACTCTCCTATCCAATTTCTCAATCCTCCATACCCCTCAGACTATGAGGGGAAACAAAAAAAAACCAAACTGTCCTGGTATGACAAGTTACTCCGACTATGGAGAATAAGGTACATAACACCAGATTTACTGAATGAAGGAAGAAGTCCATTTTATGATTTTCCAATCAGTTTTACCAATTTAACCTATAGCTCCGATGGCCTCGAGCCCTCAGCTATCTAAGACTACTCCAGAAAAGGCTGACAAAAGGTTATGAATTCATATAAAGGAAATGAAAATCACAACAATAACTATGTAGAAATAAGTCACTACCTCACTGTAACATGTCCAATCAATTAAAGCCAAATAAGGACGATTCTCCTAGGAGCCATACTGATACAGTGAAACTATGGGTATACCATTTGGGGAACACCAAATCACACCAATGATCGCAGCTGCTCAATTTATTTAAAATGTATTTTTAAGGATCCCTGTTGATTAGTTATTTGCTCAATTTTCTGCAGGAAATTGTTCACAGAATCTATCAAGTCCTTACTAATAACTGACTGAACTGTTTTTTCACAGGGATTCTTATAAATACATTTTAAACAAATTGAGTTGTTCCGATCATTTGTGTCGGATCTCGAGGTGGGTCTCACATAACGCGGTGTGCAAATGGTGTACCCAATGAAGGACTCTAATAAACAAACTAATTCATGTTTTGTAGTTTGCACTGTGCCAATACTAAAGAACGAGCCAAGATAAACCAGATCCAAGCAAGACATGAAACATTGTATGAAACTGGATCTACATAACAAGCAAAACACTGAGGATAAGTCCCAAGATAAGCATAAAAACACTGGAAACAATGACGCATTACCAAATACCAGTAAACCGTCACTGTAAAACCTAAATTTTCTCCTGCAGACCTCACCAACGATATCAAAACGCGTAATATGAGAGAGAGAGAGAGAGAGGATCTGAATCACATCCGTACGTTTTCCGCCTCCTAAAACCTTGTGCACGGGCCTCTCTCTGCCGAGGATCCGGTAGATCTTGGGCTTGACGGCAGACGGCGACGAAGAAGATTTCTCATTCTCCGAATCAGAAGACGACGACGACGACGAATCGTGGTCGTGGAACTTCTCGGTGATCTTCTCTGTCACCGACTCACCGACCGATTCTTTCTCTCCCGGGTTATCCATTCGTAATAACTTTCTCCCCGCCGGTAGTCGGAATCCCTCAGTTTATCGGAGTGAGCTTTTTGTGGTCTTCTCTTCGAATTTAGAGAGCCGAAAGCGGGAGAGTTGGACGAAATATCGGCAGATTAAAGTGGGTTCGGATCCTAGCCTGAGGTTCGGAGAATAACGGAAACCAACGTGGTGCCAGGTAACTTGTCGGGGGTAGGAAAGGAAAGAGATTCTCTTTCGTCGCTTTCTTCGAGGGTAACAGAACTCAAATAAAAGTGCCTTATTTCTTTTGAATTAAATTAAATATAATATATAGTGAAAAAATGACTTGTATCGTAAAACAAAAAATAAATATTTAAAAAATAAAAAAATGGGGTCCCGTATGTTTTTTTTTATGGGAATCGATTTTATCACTCCCATTTTGTCTAACAACACTTTCCTCCTCTCACAAAATACCTAATAACGACACAAAGGAGAGTGGCGTTAGAGAAAATATGAATGACAAAATCACTTTTCTTTTTTACTATTTATATTCTTTTTTTAAATTGCCGGCCGTTAGGTAATGGTAGAGGATGGGTGGAGGGGTTAATCAATCAATTTGGTCTCGTAATCCGGAGGCCTTGGAACGAAAGAAAAGGATCGCAGTCATGTGGTGACACATGGAACTCTTTGGGCCACGCGTTTCCACACTACCTGTTATGATATCTGCATAGTGAAATCTGTCGGTAGGGTTTGGCCCAATTGTCGTGCAACAACGCTTTTTGGAGACGTCGACTCTTATGAACAGGTTGGCTCTCGTAGCAATCTACTACTAATAAATAAGGAAAATGCTAATAACAGTCCAATGTATTATCAATAAAGTAGCAAAACAATAAAAAAAACAAATTTTCAATATGTTAAAGTGCCTTGAAAATTGTAAATAAAAAAAAAAACGTATCAAATACTATGTTTTCTGTATTCTTTTTCCCTTATGGAGAACTCAATCGGCTATAAATAGCATAACCAAACAAATGATAGTAACGTACTATGTCGTCTGGGGATCAGGGGTTCTACGGTGTCCAAAGGCACTATACCCATGTTGTTTCCGGTCTGAGCTATCCAAAAGTATTTTCAATTATCTAGACTTAAAATTTAATCTATCTTACATGTAAAATAATCTAGTTCATTCATTGCCGACACTAAAGTGTAACGCCTAAAGGCACTGCAGGGATCCCAGTTCCGTCGTTTGGCCCAAAAAAGTATTAAGTTTGTGGGTTGGAATTTTGTACAAGGCCGAGGGATGGGCTCAGCTTGGGCTTAGGCCCGGTGTTTTTGGGTTAATCCTGAGACCAGCCCTAATTATTTTGTGGAAAATAAAAGCTTGTGGGCTGGGCTTGCTCCTGGGATGGGGAAATGGCCGGTTTTAGATAACCGTCAGCAGTAAACGCAAAGTAGAGAAACATTTGAAACAAGACAGGGAAAAAAAATAAACACTTAAAACAGAATGATTACTAGGTACCAACTTAGATAATCATCATTCCAGCCCATCTGAATTCTAAAATAACAGAATTCTATCTACCGGTGTTTTCACCGCACCAAATTCATGTTTTTTTTTTTCGCTAAGCGGCATGGGAGAGGGACAAAGTGTCTTGAGGTGAGGTATCAGGTTTGAGTTGATGGAGCTATGTTTCGGCATGATGTTGTAATCTAACTATAAACGACTACTGCAACTAATGGCAAAATTTATATTATAAAAAAAAAAAACACACAAGTTCATCTATGTCTATTTTAAGTAGTTTTTTGTTGAGAAATGTTGTCATAGATCTGATTTTTGTTGGGCGAGAAATTAAGATACAAAACACCAAACACGAAGAACAATCAAGCAGATACACAAGGGAACCGCGACAAATTGATGTATGTGGTCAGAGCGTAATGCCTACATCCAGTATCACACCTAATTTCACTACATTCTTCAATAAGGTACTCGGTACTCCTAGAAGTTCCACTCACAAACATAAACCTCTACAGTTTTCACACAGAACAAAAAATTCCATAATGACCTTGTACACAGAGAAACATCAACCTTTAGAACTCAACATTTCGCCATAAAATTTTCCCCAAAAACTAAAAAATTTAGCAAGATGCAGACGAATCACGGAAAATTACAACTGCAAAAGTTGCCGGTATTCGTTGAAGTCATATATTAAACGAGTAGGAGTAAACGAATAGTAGATGTTGACTCACTCTGTTTGAATTCTCTAGTGGAACCATGGTAGCGTCGAAATTGGTTGAGATAACGAGTTTGCCGAAACGGATTGAGAGATTTTCCTCCAAACACAGCAGCAGAAGTTTTTCTGGTGCGACGAGAATAAAATTTTCCTTCGGTTTATTGTGTGCAGATGAAGTCGAACATTTCGGAGAATATGCTGCGCAGCTATGGTGGTTGAATTGGAAGAAAAACAGAACATTTTTTCGAATATCCTTTTGGGCTATTTTAAAGAAGAAGAACGAACGTGACTCCCCATGTTGGGCTATTTGTGAGTTGGACCCAGGCCCCTCGGCTCAGAAATCTACTCAAACTTTCACCAGTAAAGATCCATGAAACTCAGTAGTTTTCATATTAGGCTCCATTCTTGTAAACTTTTTTTTCCTTTTTCGTTCCGTGTGTTCTGTTTGTCTTTTTTGAATTTTTGTTAGATTTGTGTATAAGTTTCTGGATTAATCATCTGTCTCGATGAGAGGAGTCTAAAAGGTACAAAATTATGATCAAAAGTAAAAAAAAAAAAGTTCACTAAGGCCAAAAAAAATATCAAACATGCAGCTATTTTTTTGGTCTAAAGTGTTGTCTTATATGAACTTTTTTCAAATCGGGCTATATTTTTATACTTTTCTGATTCCTCTCGTTGAGACAATGATTAATCCCAAAAATTATGATAAAAAGCTCAACAAAAAGCTATGAAAAGTATTTTACAAAAATACGGGAAAAAAATTTAGACAAAAAGTTTACAAGAACGGAGTCAGTGAAACGATATTACGACCAAAAAAGCTTGATACGATATGCATTTATTCTATTCGTTGAGTCCAAGCTACGCAGAAAATAATGTGTGGAAACCAATAATAAAAAATGTTGAGATAAGACGGATCCGAACACAGTTTCGTCCAAAGTTTGTTCCTAAACTTTTTTACTCTATATTTTATAGAACAGAATCCAATAAAAATTCTGGAATTATATGGGTTTGGAGCTCATTTAGCATCACCGCAAGGCCTCGAGCTTGGGCCAGATCGTTACTTACAGGCCAATAATTCATATTGACAGCCACAATGTGTAACACGTTTCTGGGTTGTTATAGCTCTTACGACTGTGCTCAAGTATCCAAACACAGCATCACAATTCACAAATTCAAATGATGTTATTACTGCTCATGGACTCCAAAGCGCCCTACGAAAAGGATGATAGAACTTAGAAGGTAATCCACATTTTTCACGTAATACATCTAGTCAAAAGAATAAGGCCTTGTGTAGAGATTCGAGCTAGGGTGTTAGATATAGAATTTTTGCTATTTAGGTCTGTGTTTGTTTGTATAGTTATTGATTTGTATCCATTAGTCGTTTCTCTCTGTCTCCCTCAATTCCTTCGATTTTAGTTGTTGAGGAGGTTTGGTGGTTTTGCCGGAAAGGTTTTTCCCAGTAGTCGGTTGTACTCTGGAGAGATGCCTCCGCACAGGCTGTATTCTTTGTTTGGGCTTCTATTAGGGGTGTGCATTTATCCAAAAATAACAATAATAATACTATCAAGTGCCAACCCAAGTAAAACCTTCAGTTAACCCGCCATTGGCTTGATATGAAACTCTTGAGGAAACACCAAATGCAAATATATTGAAATTGAAAACGATTACACAACCCGAAAGTGACCTAATCAAAATACAACAAACATCAAAAACCCCACAAGATCCGCAAAGTAACATAAAATAAAAAGCAAAAATTGGAAAGAAAAAAAAAGAACTGAAGGAGCCAATACAAACAGTCGCAGAATTGGAACTACTGATGTGAAACTCAGGAGCCCACCATTCCTAAAAGTCCTCTGAGCGATCATTTCCTATTTCCCCAACCAAAAAAACAAAGTGGAAAATTCTGTAGCCACCACCATGATTCAGGTGCAGAATCTCATACACCATCTTGATATGACACCATGTAATCCAAAAATCAAACTATGTTCAATTGTCACCTACATTTTACAGGCACCTACCCTAATAGAAATGGGACTTTTTTTTAGTGGTAGGCCAGGTCTTTCTTGAATAGGACAGGGTCCCCCTCCACCTTCTGTCTTGCTTGCCATGAACATGAACAAAAGTGCAAGAAATCATGTTGGGTATGAATAGTGTGATTTTATCACAAGATCTTACTGGAAAGCTAGAAGCAGTGGATTAGCTTTTTTTTATGTTTTTTGTTTTGTGGTGGCTGGGAAGTTTGAGTTGTTGGGTCACTGTTGTTAATTTGGTACGTACAGATCAGAAAATTGATCATCCATGAATATTCATTTTTGCACCCAAAATATTTTACTAGCGCATCGATCAGTCATTTTCATTCAGACATTATGAGTGATAATGAGATGATTGAGTTGATAAAATAAGAAATGGTAGTTAAGTACGAGATAGACACTCGAAAAGAGGAAAGAGCAAATCTGATTTGACATTTGGAAAGGCTCGAGTGATTGATGAATCTTTCAATGTGTATGAGTTCATTGCACCCAACGCGGTATGAGATGCATAACTGTTGAATATTTGGAGTTTATTTTGCAAACAACTTGGGTCTCACAAGGTGCCATGAGATAGAAAATTTGAGGTTTCTAGTATTTTGTTTTCCATGTACCCAAGAGAAGGGAAAAATTATGAGTTGGTAGTTGGTACCTTCTATTTATCTTCCTCTTCATGTGCAAGTTTAGTTAGCATGTGAGGGATATGTCACATAGCCTAATGTATAATGTTGCTGACAAAATATATATTTAGTGGTCCCTCTCTAGTACTACAAAGGTCTAAGTTTTGCTAAGGGTTTTTTGAGATTTTGGATTTTTTTTCTTATTTTGTCTTTATTCTAATTTTAGTTGAATATTTTGGGTTTTATCTTGGATACTTTCAAAAATATTTGGGTAAAAGTCAAAATTTTTAACTTTTTCGATTCACCTTGACGAAACGAATCAATAATCTATAAAAGTTATGCGCAAAATTACCAAACGAGGATAAAATTGAATAAAGACAAAATAAGAAAAAATCCATGTTTTCTTAGCAGGGCTTAGCCTAAGGTAGTTGGGACCTCTATATACCAGGGATTCGATTCTTGAAATCAAGCCACAAGAAAGTAATTCATTGTGAATTCTTTAATCCTAGCATAGATTGTCTACATAGATGGTATGTTTTTGATTGGATGAAGAAGAGGATTAGTTGAGATGCGCATAAGTTCGCTCAGACATCCTTGACCGTCGAACCAAAAACATGAAGGAGTGAAGAAAGAACTTGTTTAAGGAGAAGTTACCCCCAAAAAAAAAAGCTTGTTTAAAGAGAAAGAAATGCAAAATGGCCTTTGCACCCTAAGCTACACTGCTCACAGTTGGACCTCTTGTTGCAGCATTCTTGCTTTGCTTTTCCTTTCTTTAAGAAGGGTAGATGCAAAAAAAATTTTGAAAGTCAAAACCTTGTAAAAGTAGTGTATCACACAGCCCCCTCCCTTTAAATGGTTAGGTCCTCCTTTAAACAGAACATGCGCAGCCCACATGGACCAATGCTCATGCCCTTCAAAGGAGAAGAGAAGGGCAATCCATGTCTTTGGTGTTTCAGATTTTTGGAAAAAAGACTCTGGGCAAAGGCAAAGGGCAAAGCCCAGCCCTGCACAAAGGTCCCTTATAGTATGTGCGTGTCTCGTTTCAAAGTCTTTTCTTTTTGGCTCTTTTGCCTTTTCTTTTCTCCTCTTTTTGGAACTTTCTTGGCAATAACCCCCTTCACCGTTTACCATTCCAGAGTTCTACAGTATTTTCCCAATTTGGTCCCATTTATAACATTATGTTGGGGCTAGTTTGCACTTTGCACCCACATCAACTAAGTGTTTACAACATGAAGGTAGCGACCCTCTCCGGTGGTCCCAATGTTTGAAATATTTAGCCTCCGTAAAATTCAAATATCGGATTTCTCGGAGGACAAATATTTACCGGTACGGAGTATTAGATTTCTCAAGTCTACTTGACCAAATCCTTTGGGTGCAAGGGAACTATTTTCTCTGCTTTATTTAATTGTTTTTAAGTAAATAAAAACTAGTCTTTGTCTTTGGAGGTACACCATTTTTCCTCTGCATGTTCATAAAAGTTTTGCTAAAACAAAGAATGTGAGTTTTGTCCCAATCCCTCAACAATTTTGGCATAGACTGAATTGGGAATTTCCTTATTCAATTGGAAAAGAGGACAATTGTTATGTGTTATTCTCCTTAGATATTTGGGTAAAAGTCCTAATATTTTACTTTCCCGATTCATGATTCAAATAATTTACAAAAATTTAGCACAAGATTAATAAACGCAATATTTTTTTTAAATAAGAACAAAAGGCCCGAAAAACTAAGGAGAACAACACCATGGTAGAGTTTGTCGAAGTTTTTTTTTGTCTTGAATATCTCTCTCATTTTAATTTCAGACTTACCACTGAAATTGATCTACTAGTTTTGTATTTGAATTTTCTCCCTCTGAATTTCCTTTGGGGTTTTTTTGATGACAAGTAGCTATAGGGGTTGGACAATGTACTTTTCAATAAGAATGGTTTGTCTGGAGTAATTTTTGTAGAACCAAAACCTCATTTTCGCCGTCTTTTTCATCTGTAATTAAAACTAATTGTCAAAAATAAAATTGTTTTTTTACACTAATAACTTTCTTTTCATATTCAAATTCTGCCTTTGACATCTGCCCTCCATTTCTCCTACACCATCTTTAAGTTGTACTCTATTTAGAAGACACAACTCAACTACTCTCTCTGTCCCAATTTAATTGTCACTTTTGAGAATTCGTATCACTTTTCAATTGATTATATTTTGTAATTTATAATGTTTTAGGTGATTTTGAAAATATTATAGTATAGAACAAATCGAGATTTATCGAATAAGATTCATATTAGATATAAAATTCATTATCAATTTTAAAATATAACTAATTTTTTTATCCGATTAGAATAAAATTGAGATAAATAAAGGGAAATGATATTGGCACTCCAAAAATTGATGCAAACACTCCAAAAAATAAAGGAAAATGACTTTGAAATTATACTAATTTTGGAGTGCCTACATCAATTTTTAGAGTGCCAATATCATTTCCCTAAATAAATTGAAACGAAAGAAATACAAAATATAAAATATAAAAGTAATTCATAACTCTTAACTTAACGAAACCACCCCTTCGTACAGTAGTAGTAGTAGTAATAAAAATAAAGAAAACACTAATAAAAAAAAAACAGAATTTTTTTTAAAAGTATGGTAATAGGGTAAAGCCAAAGCTTTTTTTTTTTTTGAAAAGAAGCCAAAGCTTCTTTAAGCTCCTATAAAAAGCTGGATCGAATCGCAGCCTTGGAGAGGGCCAATGCCCAACGGTTCAGATTTCACCAGTCTGTACATCTGTAGACCGTATACTACTACTTTTACCTGAGAAAAAGCTGGAGAATATTATTGGTTCAAATCTTACCCTAAGCCTAGAGATCCTGGCCTCCCTTCTCTCTCTATCTCAACTGTGACGTGTGGAAGTCCAGATCGACAAACAAAAAATCTCCCGCACATGAATATGACCCAGACCCACCAAACAAAACAAAACTCTCTCCCACCGTACGTCGCCTTTTTTTTTTTTTTCAACCGGCAAAGTGTTTGGATTAGTTTACGTGCATATTAATTAATCTCTTCTTTCGTTCAGTCAAACGCAAAACCATCTACCCCAAGACTCTCAAAATTCGCAAAATAAAAGATTATTTTTCTCGTGGCCTATATCCAATAATCGAATCTTGATCAATTACTGTATTTGGGAAAAACCCATCAAATAACTGGAGTAACCATCGGCTCTCTCTCTCTGAAACCAGTACCACCACCAATGGTAAATAAAGCTGACTCTCTCGCTCTTGAGTCTTGACCATCTGCTACCTGGAAGAAACCCCCCATTAAACAAAGGGAAAAGAAAAAATTGCCCTCCTCCCTTCCCTTTATTAATACCCTCACGTTTCACCATCTCCTGTTTCACACCTGTTCCCCATCTCTCTCTCTCTCTCTCTCTCTAGCAAGTTTTAAACCAACAACCCAAACCCAAACGGCCACACCCCATTCCTCAAGTCTCGTCTACTGCCGCCTCCACACTGGCTCTCCCAACCATGGAAGCTTTCAGCCTACTCAAGTTCTGGCGACTAAACCCCACCGACACTCCCTCGCCCGCCGTCGACCTCGACGCCGACGCCCCCATCCAGCTCGTCGAATCGGACAGCGAGTCCTCCTCCTCCGAGGACTCCTTCTTCGACCTCGAATTCACTCTCCCAGGCCAAGACTCACTCGACGACTCGCCCAGAAACAACGACGTTGACTCTGCTTCCGATTTCCTCGAATCTCCCAACGACGGCTTCTGCAAATCCGACCCGGACTCCAAGCCTCAGTCCCCCATCTCGTTCCTCCGATCTCCTCCCAAGTTCAGCGTCCTCATGTTCTTCAAGAAGCCCAAACTGGACAAAACGGAGACAGCAACAACCCCCGACGCCTCTCCGCAGACTCCGAGCCGTTTCGCCGTCAAATGCGACGTCGAGGAGTTCCCTATCTGGTCCCTGCTCAACAGGGTGAACAGCTCCAGGACCAAATTCGAGAAGAAAGCCCCGGAAGAGGATTCGTCGAAACGTGTCGGAAAGGGCGGGGTCCAGAGGTACTTAAAGCTGATCAAGCCTCTTTACGCCGGGGATGCGAAGAGGTGCGGCGAGGAGGTCAAGGCTTCGGCCGCTGCGTATCCGACGTCGTCTCCGGCCTTGGTGCGTTCGCCCAGCAAGCAAGGAGAGAGGAAGCAGGGGAGTAAGACGGCGTCGCTTCGGGCGGCATATAAATTGGGGAAGAGCCGGTCGGCGGCGGGTAGTGTCGCGCCGGTGCCGGGGAGTAAGAGTGATGATTCGCTGGTGCTGCATAACGATGGCATACAAGGCGCCATTCTTCATTGCAAGAGATCATATAACTCCCCCGGAGGTACATAAAAATTGCCAATAGTTGATATATGTGAAGAGAATGATCCGTTTAGAAATTCGTAAAAATTTGAACTCCATATAGCTTAGTGGGAACCTAATCCGTGAAAACATGGTAAATTTTTGGGATTTTACTAATTTGGTTCGTTTAATTTTTGTTGACAGAATTTTCGTCGCTGTCCCGATTCGCGAGCGAAGCACCGGACGAGATCTCCGGGAGTTCTAGAAATTCCAGCGAGGATGATGAGAAGGAAAGAAGCAGCATTTGAACGAAACTCTCTGTTTCTTCAGATTTGTGCACAGAACATGGCTCGTAATAGAAAGAAAGAAAGAAAGAAGCGGGAAAGTGTTTTAATTAGTTATTACTAGAAGTCTTAAGATCTGACTAACAGTGTGTTTTAGTAATGCTGAAGGTGAGATTAATCCCTGTTTTAACGAGGAGTTTGTTTTGTACACGTCATGTCGTACGTAAGCGAGTCACCTTTTGTGGGAGTATGGTCTTGTCTCTCTCTTGTATAAAGAAAAAAATAGAGGTTCAGGTTGCAGGATTTGTTTGTTGTTAATGTAAAGCTAGTGATCAGATCTTGGCATATGACAATGGGAATCGAGGATTATGTCTTAAGATTAATTATGGTAATGCCTCTGATTATGTCTGGGATTAATTATGGTAATGCCTCTGAAATATTCCTTGTGTGTTTTTTTGGCATCTTGTGGCCTCCCTTCAGAGTTTTTAATCACATGTTGAAATGAATAAAAATACAATTTGTTGTCCACCTCGCTAAATCTAGGAAAATGCTAGTAATAAGGTGATAAAGTGCTTTGACTCAAAAGGTGAAATAAAGTAGTGTGTGAATTGAAGTAGGAGTACTGTCTATAAACTGTGTTAAAAGTTAAGATTGATTGGCAAAACTTGATGTTGAACATAGTTATGGATGCCAAGCCAAAACGTTAGGTTCAAGAACCTTGAAAATTTGAATATGATTAATATTCCACTAACTAAAATAAATATGGTTCAAGAACTTTGAAAATTTAAATATGATTAATAGTCCATTAACTAAAATAAGTATTACGAAACAATAATCTGTTTCGTAAGACAAAATAAGTGCTTCAAAAATAAGTATCTTAGCAGAATATGGCCTGGATTTATAGATAGTTTTTGTCAGGAATTTTTTCCTAGTCTCTTTTGGAACCCATTTCAATAATTGATTTTGATCACGTAAATAACAGACAAAAAGCGTACCTTGATTTTGGGCACTCTCTTAGGAAACGTGGTTATCAATTTGAGGAATGCCAAAATCAATTTTCAAAGCATAAGTATGGTTTAACACTGTGCTAATTGTGTATCTATCAATATATGTGATCGAAACACAAAACAACTCAAATATAAATTCCGTTGGGATTTTTGATCCAATATGCATAAACCAATTTTGATTTGTTTTGGTGTACGGATCACGTATTAATAGATATCCAATTAACATGAATTTACATCACAACAAAGCATTTTCGGACAAATCTACAATATGAAAAAAAAAACAATTACTGATCAGGGGCCGACAAGGAGCCAACAAACGAGTCAAACGACTAGCAAACACGGATTGCAATTTTCAGCAAAATGCCAGCAAGCTGATCAATGTATTTGAATGTCTAGTTTGATTCTCATCAAGGACATCATTTGCCGGTCAAGCCGGCAGCCGCAAGAGTTCTTGTCGCAAAAATTTCCAGTGCCGAAATCGTGTAATCAAGCTGATCATAAAATAATCCAAACCCTTAACCGCTCAACCAGAAAAGCGAAAAGAAAACCCCCTACTTTCTCTATAAGGAAAAAAAGAGGAGAGAGAAAAGAAGGGACAGTGGAGATGTCATTAAGGATAGAGATCTGATCAGTACCAGTACGCAAATCTTTGCCGGCCAGGCTACGGCAGCTCACGAATGAACGTTATCGACACTCGACAGGCACAAGTCCAAACTCAAATAATGGAACAACAGAGATCACTCAGATCAGACACTGTACATTTGAATTTCAAAGTTTTGAAATTTATGTTTCGGTGGAAGGTGCCGTTTCCGCTTTCTTTTTAAATTTTTTCTTTAAAAAAAGATAATTTTAAATTCAAATATAATAAAAATAAAAAATAAATTTTTTATTTTTTTGTATCGTTTAAAAGATCTCAATGAGATCTATCAAACAAAATCCATATTGGTAGAAAAATTATTTGTATAAACACATAATTTTTGAGCTTGAAATTACTTTCTTTTTCTAATTTTTTTTTTTCCAGAAACCAGAGCACCCTAAGTCAAGAGTGGAAGAAAAAAATGCAAGGATCATAATGAAGGTTAATGCCAAATGAAAATTTATGCTCCACGGTCCCGCATTGGATCCCGATTTGGACCATGCGATTAGGTTTCGTTCTGTTAAAATTCTTATTTATTACAGTAATTACTTATTTTTTTATTTTACGAGATGGATCATCTCTCATAATACATTATCTTTAATTCGAAAAATAAAAATTCAAATAAATACTTATTTTAGTTAATGAAATGAAAAAGAGTTTTTCTTCACATGGTTTGGATTTTCTCTTCTTTTTTTTTCGTTCGGGTCACTATGGCATAAGTACCTTGTGGATTTTCTATAGTTATGAATTGAAATCCACACAATTATCTACTACTACAACAATACATACATTCTATGTGACCCATTTCCAGTAACAACTAGATATATCTGTGGTCCATGGTTTAAGAAATAAGATCCTTTTTTGTTTTCTTGATATTGCATCTTCAATCCAATACTCCAAATTGATGTTTTATATTCAAAAAATGAATTTAGAGGATGTTTCTATTCATCTCTACTCCATCTTTATTGTTTTCTGGTAATATATTCAACATGGATCTTATTTTAAAGATAATATTCAGACTTTTTCGATAATATTAATGTTGTAAAACATAATTTTAGGAATTAAAAGTTATATGCATTTGAAGGTTAAAATTTCCATCCTCTCAATTTTCAAATAGAGGAACATCCTCTCCAGGTTTGATATCTTCTTAAGAGGCCTTTAAGATGATCAACTGAGCTTATATGGTTGGCCTTTGAAAATGCAATCTCATAAAAATACTGCTTTTGATTCGACTTCGTCTTGCTAGTGGAGTAGTGGGATCGTATAACCAATTCTATCTAAACCACACAATAATGCAGAGAAATTTGTATTGCGAAATTTTTTAAGATGTGTTTGGAACTTGGGGAAAGAAATATAAAGGAATAATTTTTTTTTTTTTTTTCATAATTTGATTTCTAGAGAAAGAGAATAAAAAATTATAAAAAACAAGTTCAATATTTTTTTTTTGGATCAATAATTCTTTCCTTTTTTTTCTCACTTCCTCACTTTCCAAACAAAGCCTTGATCCCAAACCAGTCCTCAAAACTGGGGCAAACCGTGCAATGATGAGAAACTGCAAAACGATTGCTGCCATCGGGGGGATGCTTACGTCCCAACGGCGGACATCGAGCCGTGCACCAACCGCAAAATGACATCAGCTCCACCGAAGAACTCCACCGCAGCAGACTTCACAGGATTCGATAGGATCTCGTCAAGTCACTTCCCAGATTCACCTTGCCTAGTCATTATTGCTACTCCGACGAGGAGCTGTTGGCCTTTGAAAGCTTCAACTACCCACCAGGAAAAGATCCTGTACTACCAGACTCTCATTGTCCAATGGGTCCTTATACGGAGTAGAAAACAAAGCTCTATTGAGGAATAATTTGTTGCTTATTTTCTTTAATTTTTTATATTTTATGAAGGAATTCAGAATTGTCTTTTTAGAAATTTGAAGCTTTTGGGTCTTTAAAAAAACGATTGGTCTCTCAAAGATTCTTTATGAAGTACTAAAAATTGAAGAAAATATGAGAAATTACGAAATCTCCTACCAATATAGAGATTTGGTCTCTAAAATGAAGATATAGAGCTTGATTCAAGACGCTCCAATAAATCATCGCCAAGCAGCTAAAACTACATTGAATGAGGGAAGTTGCCTTAAAAGTGCTAACAATACTCCCAGTAAAAGTGATTTTTTTTTTATTACAAAGTAGAAAGAGAAAAAATACTTGCGCTACATTTGGAAACCTACATGTAAGACATTGACACGTAACAATATCTGGGTACACAAAAGAGATTTCCTTAAATTCCTTCACCACCAATATAGACCATTGACTTTTGTGACATTGTTGTGTGACCACGCTCCATTATTTCTTATTTTTTTTGTTTAATTTTTGTTTCAGTAATTTTTATTTTTTGGAATTTTTTTTTAATTTTTTATTGTATTTTTTGGGTAAGAAATTTGTCTTGATAAGATTAATCACAAAAGTATAATAATGTGGAACGAAGTTGAAGAAAGTTTGTAGAAAACACAACATCTTTAGACAAAACAAAAAAGCGTAGTTTCGTGGTTTTTTTTTTTGAAAAATGATATCCACACTCCATTTTTTACCATTCACATTCTTTTTTTGTCATTATCCACGTTAATTTATTATTTTACCCTTGAATGTATGAAAAAGTGAATTGAAAAAGGCAAGAAAGTAAATTCATGTGGACAAAGACAGAAAAGGAGTGTGGATGGTAAAAAATGGAGCGTGGATCTCAATTCCCTTTTTTCATCTTTAATTTTTTTTATTTTTAGTCATAATTATTTATTTTTTAGACTCCTCTAGTTGTTGCAGATGATTAATCCAAAAAAAATATAACTCAAATCCAAGAAAAATTCAAAAAAACCAAACAAACGAAAAACAAAAAAGACAAAAAGAGAACGAAATTTGTGTCGGTTATTTGAAAGAGTCTTTCAATTGATAGTGGACCGTCAATAAATTAAAGAACATGATAAAACATACCAACTTCAATACATTTTTTTTTATAAATTCTTAAATCCTATTTACAAATTTTTGTACATTTTTTCATATATTTCTATATAATTTTTTAATCAGAATGACAGTCCTCTGGATTGTTTTTTAGCATTTCCCTATTCAAAATGGTCTCACATCAAGTTTGAATAACTGAAAACAATGTTTTACCTCTTGTTGAATTTGAAGATTTCGCTTTCTAATGAAAAACATTTTATACGTTAACTTTGGCCATGTTTAATGTCATAAAAGTCTATTTTATCTTTTTCGTACTTAGAAAAGTTGTCCAATTTATATTAAGAGATAGTGAAACAAATGTTTTCGTTGACACAAATTTGTCTGGAATGATGTGACAACATTAACCACATAAAAAATTATTGCATTCACCTGTAGGAGACGACTTTAGACTTTAGAGATATTGAAACATATGTTTTCAAACACATGTGACACAGATACGTCCAGAATGATGTGATAACATTAATTACCACATAAAAAAACTAATTGCATTCGCATGCACGACAACATTAATCACATAAAAAATTACTGCATTCACCTATAGGAGACGACTTCGGACTTTAGAGATAGTGAAACATATGCTTTCAAACACATGTGACACAAATATGTTCGGAATGATGTGACAACATTAACCACATAAAAAAAACTAATGCATTCGCATGCACAAGACGTATTCAGACGCATCTGTACCTGAACGAGCGTGCAAATTACATTTGCGCACTTAAATAACATTGCAAAAAACGTAAGCCTTGTAAAAAGGGAAATTTTTTTTTTTATCAAGGTCCTCGGACGCAGGAACAAATTTGTGCGTGTAACTGTTCAGACACCTCAAGGGGAGATGTACCATGAACCCAGAGATGAAACAGAGACCCGACACCGTTTCATCGTCCCAAGACATCACCATTAGATTAGATTTTGATGTGTGTCCCTTTGTTCCTCTTCTGTCCCCCCAGAGGTCCTCTTCTCCGCCGCGAGCTATGGTGGATTGTTGGTCCTTTCTCCGGTATTTATTAACAAGAGAGATTTGGTTGGGAAGGAATTTGTGAATTCAAGGGGAACGCAATGATGGAGAAACATTTATCTGATTTGAGTACGTACATTGAATCTATGCCTTATTTGTGGTGTTAAGTATCTCATATATGACTTAAATAATTGGTTTAGCAAGACATAAAAAGTGCTTTTTTCCAAAGCCCACATTTGACTCTTTCCTCACATACGTTTGTACTGGGCCAGCCAAAGTCGTTTGCCATAAATTTCTTGTCTAATCATTAGTATTATAGTTGGTCTTGGGTGACTAGCTAGGAGATTTTTAACAAGGGAAAGTTTTAAAAAAGAAAAAAAAAATCCTGAACTTATACCTCAATGTCTTATAAATATTTGAACTTTCTTTTATTTCAAAGAAATGAAACACCGAACTTACGGTATGTTGTGAATCATGTCGTATAATGGAGGATCTCCACCATCTTCGCGGATGCGTCAATCCATTCTCGATTCACTCACTGATCCTTTTGAAAAGCGGAGAATTTTATGAAAACCGAGTTGATTAACAAAGGGTTTGTCTTTGATTTGGGACCAACTCGAAAAGAGGACGATGAAAAGTAAAATAGGAGGGGTCTGTTTTAGGTGTTTTGTGGTCATGTGCCTCTACACGTGCTTTGGTTTCCCTCCAAAAAAATGTTCTACCAACTAAAAAGAGCCAAGTTAGCGTAAAAAATTGGCCATGTGTGCATTTTTCCGTCATCAAATGGACGAATAAGACCCAGGTGCCCAATTTTTTACAATGGTGGTTAGCTTCAGGTGTTTTCTTGAAAAATCAAATGGTTTAGGTGCTTATTTGAAAATTTCCCATTTTTGTCCAAAGACGTTAACTCTCGAGAAGGCGAAAGACAAAATTCTCACAAATTAAAAGTCATCGTTGATCTGGGAAAAAAACAAAATAAAGACAAAAGAAGATGATGATCTAGTACCATGGCCTTCTCCTCCCACCATTGTACAAGGACATGAAAACCCAGAGGAGGAGAAGGAGGAAGAAAGATATTTGTGGCCCCTTAACTTCCGATTTAAAAGCATCACTTCATTTTTCTCTTGAAAAATTATGGAGTAGTATTTTCTTTTCCTGGACAAGGCGAATTCTATTCTGCTGCCAATCGGGGAAAGGAGTCTGGTGAGATTTGAACTCTAACTTGAGGCGAGGAGTACAGAGCACCTACCACTTTGTTACAATTCGTTTGTGAAAAATTAAATTTTCCTTCAGGCCCCGTTCAGTTGCATAGAAAAGATGAGAAATGACGGAAAAATCAACTTTTTTGTAATTTTCTGTGTGTTCAGTTACTAGAAAAGTTGTAGAATCCACAACTTTAACTTTTCCACTGAGAAACACTTTTCTGCAGAATAGTTCTTGCCAAAAGGAAGGGATTTTTGTTTTCTAGGAAGATTTCATGAGAAATGCTAGATACAAAGAAAATTAACCCAGAAAGTATCCCGACAAAAGCAATTAGTGGTTGAGAATCACTTTGATGATTGACCCACACACATCAAAGTGAATCTCAACTACTAGTTACTATTTTCAGAGTATTTTCGAGGTAAGTTTTCTTTATCTCTAGCATTTTTCTTCTTGTTAACAGAACACACACAAGAAAATAAATTACATTTTTATTTACTTCACTTTTTCTGGGAACCGATTTCTCACACAACATTCCCGATGACTAAATAGAGCTTTAACGAAAGACGGTGCTGTGAGTGACTTCAGTTCCTGGGCCGAAAGGACGTTTAGATTTGAAAACTGGGCTTGTATGAAGTCAAAGGCCCATACTCTGTTTCGTATGCTCTATTCAAATGGGCTGTCAATCAAATTCCAGCAGTACTCTAATTGGGCTTTCTGTAACACAGGTCCACAGGACGCAATCCGTAAAACGTTTCCATCTCCAGGACATTTTTTTTTTATTTCTTTTGTTTTCGTCCATTGTAATTTTCATGTATGTCATTTTGCTATATTTTCGGAATTTCGATTATCGAAAAATCGACAATGCTTCGTAAGCTTAGAAACGTTATGATTCACCAGCCTCATACGACAAAGCTAAATGGACAATCATCGAATCGATAGGAGCCAGCTATGAATTGCAGTCAGCCTCAAAATTTACAATTATTCATTTTCACCCATTAAGGTTGTGGGCACCCGACGACCATTTCATACTTGGAGCCAAATAGAGCACAAAAAGAATTTCGGGCTCCGAAAGACTCGCATGTGATTGGTAAAGGTCTTGTGAACATTATCACTCGAATGAATTGACATGCTAATTATAGAGATAAATGGGGGACCAGGCTATCCCGCCCAGTCTCCTTACTTCGAGTCTGGTCCAGTTTAAATCATTTGTGGGCCCTTTTCGGATCCACACCAATGATCGAAACCGTCCACTTTTTAGAGTTCACAGAAAATATTGACCACGGAAAAAATCACCTCGATCGAATACCGTTGGATATGATTTTGAAATGCATTACTCCGTTCAAGAAACAAAATAAGAACTTATTTTTTGTGTAATAAGAAAGCTTGTTCCTGAAAAGATGGAGCAATTACTTATTTTTTGAGAAGACAATTTCAAGTTCAAAAATCATGTGCTTACGCAAATAATTTTCTTATCAATATCGATCTTATTTGATACATCTCATTGAGATCTTTAATACGGTGCAAAAAAAATTGAAAAATTATTTCTCATTTACGTTATTTTTGAGTTTGAAAATGTGAAATAAGCTGCTTATTTGGATTTTGTGGAACAAACCTTCTTATTTTTCTTTGAGAAGTGGCAAAATAAGTACTTATTTTTTAAGAAGATTTCTGGAACGGAGCCTAAGCTTGTAAAAAATTTGTGAAACAATGGATTGCAACTCATTTGAAACAATTATCTGTGAATAAAAAAGTGCGCAACAATGTATTGCAACCCATCTAATGCAATTTATCGAATATTAATGAATTTCGATATCATATCAGACAATATTTTTTCAACGTGAGTTTTTACCGTGATCGATATTTTTTACGAGTTCTAAAAAATGAACGATTCGAATCATTATTATGGGCTCGAAAAATTGCCCACAAATGATACAAACTAGAGAGGGATACCTGGGAGAGTATGACTGGACAAGAGCTCTGGTCCATGATGGAAGGGAATGAAAAAAAACGAGCCACCCAAATTAGGCCGCCTTTTGACAGATTAGTTATTTCAAAGTTTCCAGTCATTTTCCTTGACTTGTCTAATCCCTTAATTTTGAATTGTGCTCCATTTGACGACAGTTATCTGACTTTCATGACTTTGGTGTTGTAGATGACAAAAGAGAATAACTTAATTTACGAAGCTCCGTAAATAAATTATTATAGAGTTTTGTTTTTTAATTTTGATCGTTCATTAATCTATTACCGGTAATAAATTATTTTTAGTTTGGATCGTTTAAAATATTTTTGAATTCTCAAAATTAAGCATTTTTATGAGTAACTTATTCACGACTCCTCCGTGAATAAATTATTCTATGCTCGTTGTGACTCCCTGATGTAGTATTTGTTAGCATATACTAGAGAAAAGTGACTATAATTCACACGAATCACATACAATCCAATTCTTCCATATTAGTCGGTCGACGATTCATATTTTAATTGATCAAATAAAAATTTTCAATATAAATATTCACTTTGATACTTTGTAAATATTACCCTTTTTTTCTCTCTTTAAGTTAAAGATGTCAATCTTTTCTATTATAGTGATTCTAATTTGCCGAACTAATATACATCAGTTGCCGATTGAACTAGCTTTGAAACTCCATTTGCAATTTTTGAAAGGATTGATGAGCCTTTTAGGTTAAATTGCCGTACAACTATATAATGAAGCACAAAAATCGACCCGAAACCGGTGATTGAACGGAAAACAAGATACTAGTATATCTAAATCTCAAAACGAATACATGATAATCTATAAGATATCTAGCTCCGAGAAAATAACCAAAATTTATAACATACATACTATATATATATATATATCGCAATATCTTACTAAAAGTTAATCTATAGTCCATTCGCAGAACACAGATAAATAGATGCTTATTACTTGCACTTGACGTTCTCGAGCGTCTGAGTCAAGGTATTGGCATCCATGGTGCAATTCAAGTTCACGGCTTTCTTTTTCTTGAAGATGAGCATCAGCTCCACCTTCCCGGTCAATCTCGACGTGCTCGTCAGAGGCAAAGTCCCGGAAGTTAAACCACTTGCCCAATTTGCGTCCGTAGATGTGAGGACCACTGGGACATTGATCTTTTTGGTAGATAGGAAATTGGCTTTCGACTTGGGAATAACGGCACTCCCAACTTGAATTTCATTGTAGAAGAAGTAGACCGTGGTGTTGTCGTACTTGTATGGACCGAAATTGGTGTTCTTGATCCCGAATTGAGCGTTCAGGGTAAATGAAGTGTTCGTTTGCGGGACATCGCCCGTGTTAATCGAAGAAGAAGAGCGGACCCGGAATTTGGGAGTCTTTACTTTCATCACGGTTAACGAAAACAGGACTATGATAGCAGTTTGGAACACCACAAACGCCGCGAAGTATATCAGATACTTCTTCCGCTTCTGGCGGCGGAGCTCCACCGGATCTGCCATGGCCTCCTCGGCGTCGCTCCGGGAGTATGCGTTCATGGGTGCCAGGGGAGAGGCTTGGCGGTGCTCCCTCTCTGACATCATCGTGTTGAGTTCTTGAGAGAGAGAGAGAGAGAGAGAGAGTGTGTGTGTGTGGTGGTGGTGGTGGAGATGGTTTGTGTGATGTGCTGATTTATATATATGTATGTTTGGACGTTCTTGTGGTTGGAAAAAGGAGGCCAGCCGGCCGGGGGGTGGAATTTTGAATATTTCCAAACCAAACGCGTCTGATGGATTGTGGTTTCTAGACGTTCGGGGTTGTTTGGATATGACATTTTTATCAATGGCGCGTTATATGGATGCTTCTCCAATGATACTGGATACGACCTTACGCTGTGCTAAATACGTTCGGAGTTGTGGTTTCTCCAATGATATGGATTGTGGTTTCTAGACGTTCGGGATTGTTGGGATAAATAAGTCAAGTGGCTTATTTTTTTGTTTTTATTCAAATTTTGTTCTCATTTGTTAATTTGTCGTTAATTTTTGGGGAATTATTGCATTGTCATGACGAGAGGAATTTAAAAAGTAAAAAATTATGATCGAAATCAAAATTTTTTTAAGTAAAGACGAAAAAATTGGCTTATTAGTTTATTTTCGTATTTATTCAAAAAAAAATTTGATTTCGATCATAATTTTTAACTTTTTAGATTCATCTCGTCATGACGTTACAATAATTCCCCATAAATTAACGACAAATTAACAAATGCGGAAAAAATTTGAACAAGGACAAAAAAATAAGCCGCTTGACTTCTTTGTCTAAACAATCCCGAACTGTACGTTGTCGCAAATCACCCTAAAGATGGCTAGCTAATTGTGACCCTGTTTCTTTCTTTTATCTTTTCTTTTATTTTCTGTTTTTTGGGGGTGTGCGCGCTTATTTTCTTAAAGTTCAGATTAATTGTCAATGTGTCATCATGTAGTACTATGATCATTTGGATTGAATGTGAGGGTATTGATACGGGACAACGGTCCATTAATTTTTACATTTTTTGGATTTTGAAACTCCATGAGGAAATTATAATGGTATCATTTTCCTTTTAAGGAATGGTTTTCCAAGGAATTACTATATAAAATTGCTCGTTTCCTATACTCTCTCTATTTTGACATCACATAAAAATGGCATCTACATTTTTTTAAGGGTTAAGTATACGGAGATCCCCTCAATTATCACATTTTTTCACCGAGACCTTCTAACATTTAAAATCGTCCCTACAAACTCCCTCAATTATAAGTACTATTAACCAATTAACACATTTATGTCAAAAAGATTGATAGTCATATAAAGGAGTCAACTTGGACAATTTTTATTAATAAGGGGGTGATCGGTTTGGACGATTTTTAAGGGTAGAATTGACATTTCTCCCTCATTCCGTCAACAGAGTTAGACAATTTTTTATTTCATATAATTTATGGGGTCTGTATGAATGATTTGAAACGTTAGAGGGTCTTCGTAAAATAAAAAAAACCATAGTAAAGGAAGTCTTCGTGTACTTCCACCTTTCTTCAACTACCCGTCAGTATCAATACAATATGGAAAAGGAAAATCATGTTTCAAGAGCACCTTATACCAAAGCAACAAGGGAAAATATATAACTTTAAAAAAGGAATGATTTGTAATTGAGAATAAAGGGATCAATATTATTCTAACGTGCTTTTACTGTTGGCTACTTTTATTTTTTTTAATTTTTGTTTTGACACATTGGCTACTTTTATTGAAGGAGTGATTTCTTTACAAAGTAGGAATGACACCGATCGATTTCCATCCAGCCTCGTGCGTGTACCAACTTGCTTGCTGTTGTAAGTTAAATTTTTATTTATTCAATGTTACAGGATGGATAAGAATTATCCTTTATCAATTGAAAAATTATACAAACTGGATATGTTTCCAATTTTTTTTTTTTTTTTTTTACTTTTCAAATTTGTCTAGTCTAGATGTATGCAAAAAGGAAAAGGTCTTAAAATTTTACTTGAAAACTTTGACTAAATATGAAAAAATACCCAAATTAACCTGTACAGATTTTGTCTAAAAAATTCATCTCCAAATACGTACACAACCACACATAGATCTTTTGTAGGATTAGGAAACATTTGAAGAAGACTTTCAAATTTATTTTTTTTATCCGCATTTGGAGAAGACTTCTTTATTTCCTCGTTCGCCATTGTCAACAAACATGCCTCGTGGGAAATCAGGAAGAAACTGCATGTAAGCTGTAAAACTACTTCTTGCATTTACATTACCTTTTCTCGGAAGGAAAGTTTTTTCATTCGGCAAGGATGCATTTTCAAAAATGAGATATATCGACCGATACAATCCAAGAATCAGCGTTTAAGAGGAATTTTTTTGAATTCTCATTATGCATTCTCAAAACTAATTTAGCCCCTCTTACTTCATTCTGAAGCAAGCCAATATTTTAAGTATTATATGAAAATATAAGAATTTTAGTTTATTATTTTAAAATTAGTATTTTACAAAAAAAAAACTTAGTTTCCCTTTTTGCATTAATTGACTATATAATATTAGTTTTTCTTATATATTTAGGTTGATTCTATTTTCTTTTATATTCTCAAGACTTACATTTACTTTTCACTATTAATTTTCCTTCTACAGTATTTTTTGGGTAGACTGCTATACAGGGCCGGCCCAAGATATTTGGATACCCTAGATCAAGTGGTTAAATAGTGTCCTACATAGAAGACGTTTTTTTATTCAAAAAAATACCCTATCAAGATTTGAACCCAAGGATCTTATAAGAAAGAACGAACACTCTACTACTAAACCACCATAGGAGTTTGTATTATAATTGCACATAGAAAATATATATACTTATTTAGAAAGAGGTGTCCTATTTTTTGTCCAAAATGTGGAGGCCCAAGATAGCGACCTCTTGGGCCTCCTTATTGGGCCAGCCCTGCTACTATAATTATTTCTAGGGTAGCCAAGAGAGTTTACTTTTTGATATATTGATTTACGAAGAGTCTAAAGAGAGTTTTCTCTGTATTATCATGTTTGTGATGTCCTGTTACACGTTTATCTTTTGCTTTCATACGCTTTCCAATATCACATTCAAAGGGTTGTGATGCAGAACAGAAATATGAAGAATACAAATTAATTACATATTATTTTGAGTTTATTATTTGATTTCCTAGTCAAAATAGAAATTTTTGTTTTTTGTATTTTTTGTTAATTAATTGATTCTGCTTCCTTTTCGGACGAATCAATTAGAGTTAGGATTTTTTCCTATATAATAAGTTGTAAGCCTTCGGGCTAAGGGAGTTATTTTATGAATTATTAATGAAAATTGAGAGTTTTTCTTATTATTGTGTGTTCGTAGAGGGAGAACCTCTAGTTCATACTTATTCGTGATTGTCCTTGTTGGACAGTCTTCTATTTCGACACGCCTCCCTGCATCAGCTTGTATAAATGAATTCTAGGAAAGGTTAATTAACATGGTCAGAAAAACCATCATAATCCACTTTCGGATTACGTACAATCCAAACACTTTCACAAATCGATTTTCAACACATTCTATGTCATATCATCCAAACGCTCTTACATATTCAAAATCTATACCATGTACAACTCACAATCCATATTCTAAAGACGAAAAAAAAGAGTTGCTCCCAAAAGTACCCCATAGCCAGTTATATATATGCGTCGAAGCTAGTTACAAATTAAGAACAACTTCGTCGAATGTATTTGTCAAAACTTGAGTGGCATTTGGTGATATGCCCATTTCAAGTCTGGCTGAGGAAGAGCTACGGGGCATAAAACAAGAGAACACGGATGGTCCGGCCGGTGAGAATTTGTTTAAAAATTCTACGATTAACGAAAAGTAAGAAATCAAAAGAAAAAGTAAGTAGTGTCCTTCACAGTTTTATATTTTTTGCCCGTGGAAAGTAAGTAGTGTTAATTAATTATAATTAGTACTGATATTTGAGCCTCACTCAAATGCATGAAAATACATGGTGCCTACCACTGAACCATCGAGTGTCCTAGTTAGTTGTATTCCACTGGTAGTCCGCTCTTTCACTATATATAGGCATGCAACTTACCTTCCTTCTTGTACTGGTATTCGTTCGAAGGTCGACCTCTTTCAAGAAATTAAAATTACTTAATGCCCCAAGAGCGCAATGACACTCGGTGCCAAAGACATATAATTCCTCTTAATTATGTGTATTCTTTTCCATCTATAATACAAATCGCTGCACAATACAAGTTGCAACCCGGGCCGGCACTGAATATACAACGAATTTTATTCATCATTAATTAATAAGGGAATATGTAACTTTATTAATTCCTTCGAAAAAATATGTAAATTAAGCACAATATATATATACTCCATGCTAACACACAGTAGGAGCTAAAACATGTACGACACTGCTCCATCCAAAATACATAAAATATATATATATATATAGTAAGTAAATTCAAACATGTATCATGATCATCACTTGCACTTGACATTCTCGAGCTCCCTGGTCGCGATCCTGACATCCATGGTGCAACTCATATCGACGGATTTCTTCTTCTTGAAGATTAACATCAACTCCACCTTTCCACTCAATCTTGATTTGCTGGTCAGAGGCAAAACCCCAGAGTTTAGATCACTAGCCAAGTTTGTATTGACGCTTGTTAAATTGGCTGACGAGAGGTCCATCGCGACGTTAACTTTTTTGGTAGACAGGAAATTGGCTTTGGACTTGGGAACAACGGCGCTCCCAACTTGGATATCATTGTAGTAGAAGTAAACCGTGGTGTTGTCGTACTTATAGGGGCCGAAATTGGTGTTCTTGACCCCGAACTGAGCATTCATATTCAGGGTAAATGAAGGGTCGGTTGGCAGGACATCGAAAGTGGTGAATGAAGCGGAGCGGACCCTGAATTTAGGAGTTTTGACTTTCATCACGGTTAGCGAAAACAACACTATGATGGCTGTTTGGAAGACAACAAAAGCTGCAATATACACCAACAATTTCTTGCGCTTTTGGCGGCGGAGCTCGTCAGAATCGGCCGTGGCCGCCTCGGCATCGCTCCGGGCATAGCCATTGGTGGGGGCCAAGGGATATGCTTGTTGCTGCTCCTCCTTTTCTGCCATACTAGCTAGACAATTAAGGTGACTAGGTGAGAAACTGAGAATTTCTGAGAGAGAGAGAGAGAGAGAGAGAGAGAGAGAGGTTGGTTTTGGCAAATTTGTTGTTGAAGGTGATGATGGGGATAGAAGGAGGTCGAGAGGTATATATATACACAAATCGTGCATGGAACGCCTCTGTTCAAGGCTCTTTTCAGCTGTTTGACAACTGACGGGAGTAATAAAATGTTTGAAGTTTTCCATCGTTTGAAAGTTCGACACGCGCATGGGCTTGGTTTTTTATTTGCAAATTCGTCGGTCCGGAGTGCGCATTCGAGCAGTTTACGCTCACATCGACTAATCCTCTCTTCAATCTAGTCAAAGGTAGGCCATTTATGCCAAAACTAAAGAATTCACAAAAATTACTTAGTGAAGATATGACCTCATAATTCAAACGTAGTCGATTGTGTGGGGAGTAAATTAACCGATCAATCAACCCAACAAACCCTTGGGGCTGTTTTTTAAGACTGAAAAAATTTCCCTTTTCTCCACCGGTTCTGGATGGGGTACTGTTGTTACTAATTTGGCGCGTAAACTGTGTAGGAAAGAACCCGCGAAAGCACTTATTTCCCAGCTTCTAGAGGGAAAAAAATGGGCTTCAGACTTTTTAGCCGCTGTGTAGGAAAGAACTGTGTAGGAAAGAACCCGCGAAAGCACTAATTTGGCGCGTAAACTGTGTAGGAGTATTAGATAACCTTTGTTATCTGAGAAAGTCAGTTTTTTCGCTTTTTAAATTTTTTTAGTATTAGAAAACAGCTTCTAATAACCGAGTTATTTGTGCTGTTTTGTTCAGAAAAGGAAATTCCAGAAGATGGAGATGTTGACTTTACACAGCTAAACTTATTTGAACTATATGTCGTGATCAAAATGGAGAAACAAGATTTCAAAAGACTCTTCATATAAATAAATAAATAAATAACTATTTTCTTAACATAAAGTACTAATATAGATAGAGAAATAATAAACAGAATTAAGTGAACGTAAATCAATGAAATATTGAAACTATAGGACTTTTGTATTTGAAGAATGCTCTTTTTGCTCGGCAAAAGAAATTTATGAATTTTTAAAAAGGATACACAAAGATTGAACAATTCAATGGCACAACGGAAAACGACACCCAAGACTCAAAAATTCAGGATGTTAATTAAGACACCAACCAAAGCAACAAAACAACCAAAAACCAAATACCCAGACAACAGTAATAAAATGCATAGATTTGTTGTGGGGCCCATTTTGGATCCTACACAAACGATCCGAACTGTTCATTAAATGTAAAATATTTTTTTCAAGGGCTCTTATAAAAATCAACTCAATCCGGTACTTATAGGTGCTCGATTTAATCATTTAACTTTTCATTCGGATTTCAAGATAATGAAAAGTTAGATGATTGAATTGAGCACCTATAGGAATTGGATGGAGCTGATTTTTCGCAGGGGCCCTTGAAAAAATGTTTTGCATTTAATGAACGGCTCGAATTATTTGTGTGGGACTCGAAGTGGACCCCACATGCAGATCTGTGCATGATCTGTGTAGGAAATATTTGTGTAAACAGACTTATTGATACCCAAAATAATTCGAACCCAACCCAAATGTTTGGGCCGCCTCTGTTTAGTACTTTTTGCTGTTTAAATATTCAACTTGTACACCATCAGAAAGCGACCTAATTTCGAATTATTTGTCTTAACAAATTTTGTGAAGGTGCAGTCTAAACACAATCAAAAAGACCAAAATTTCATTACATATTTATAAGGAAAATGCTAACATTCACCCTAAGGACGGAGGATAATAGATAAAATGTGCATTGATATTTGAGAAAAATGTATTGATAGTTGTGAAAATGTATTAATATCCGTGATATGTGCATTGATATCTGAACTTTTTTGAAATTATTGAAATATTATCCTCCGCTTAGTGGGCAGATGTTAGCAAGAACGTATTTATATTTGGGTCTTGAACAAAAGTAATACTATGTGGATCTTAGCAAAAATGGGGTGTTCCCTGCAGCCTTAGAGCATCTCCGGTACTTAATCTTTTTCTTTCCAAATTTGGTTCAAAATTTGAGCAAGAACTCATTTTGGGTAAGTAGGAGCATCTCTAATGGCAAAATCTTATTTTAACCCAAATTTATTATTTTTAAAATATCTAGGTAAATAATAGAGAGGAGACGATAAGCCCTGGCAAAATCCAGTGAACTCCAATGGCAGTTCGAAAAGGCTTGGGTTGCTCCGATGAAGCTCCGGTGACTTATCGACAGGGTTTGGGTGGCTCCGGCGAAGCTCTGGGCGAATATCCAGCGATAGATCAAGAAGGTGGGTTGCTCCGGAGAAGGTTTCTCCCTCTCAAATCCACATCTGTCTGGATTGTATCAAAAAAGGAGATGTGCTCTGTTTTCACTCTATGGCTGTCATCCTACAGATAGCAGAATTGTAAATAAAGTCATATAGCCGTTGGAAAAAATGGGGAAAGGCTTGGGTTGTCCAAGATTTGAAAAAAGAAATGAATGAAATCCAAATAACTGGGGAAGGATTTGAGTAATGAATTGGAAAGAGATTTTTGTAATTTTTATCCAAATTTTAAATTTAAATATTAAAATGAGTCAAAATTGGAGATAATCGGCAAAAGGCCTCATTTGCCAAACCACTGGGCCGCCCTAGTACCGAACACTTAAAAAATTGACATTTTGTATTTGATCAAGGTTTCGTTAGAGAGAGATGTTCTTGGTCAACAACATGAATCACTGTGTTTGGTTTGTAATTTTGAAATAAATTTTTTTTATAGATTTGCATATTTTTTCGTCTTTATAATTTTTTATAACATTTTGACAAACTCTTTTATTTTTTGAATATAGGTATGCTATGTACCTCCAAAAAGTATAAAATACGTAAACAAATTTAACAAAAAATCACTAAAGACGAAAAAACACGGGACGAAACAATCAAATTTTGAAGAGATTATTTTTTAGAGGAGAACCAAACAAAGTGTATAGTTGTGGCTAGCTCTTGAACATAAGTGTTTTTGAAACTAATTAGTAATTATGTATTTACATGTCTCGAGTTTAAATTTTGTCCGTCTGTGGTGAAAATCATGGGTGCCACAGCAAGTTTAGGCTCCACCCTATATTTATTGGAGTAATCTTAACTTATTATCTTATTGGACTCACAGAGTAGTATATTATATTAAAAAATCAGCTTTATTAGACGTCAATAAATATATTAAAAATTAAATTTTGTTCATAAAATGAACACTATAACAAAAACACGCGTGATAGAACCCACAATAATTTAGTAGAAAAACTAACGGTTTCCACCGCCGGTGTATATAATTTAATGTCCATGCAGTTTACCAATTCACAAGGACTGTCGCGCGAGTCCTATTTGAACCCCCTTTTCTTAGAACTCTACGGTTCACAAATCAGTCAAACGAAGGGTAATAATGTATAGCAGAACTTAAGAAAAATAGTAATTGTTGGTCAACTATTGAATGCCAGGTATTTCAGCCCAGTTGTTTGAAAAGTCCCCATGGTTTTTCGGATTGGGAATGCTCTAGTGCAACTGGTGCACTACACCGTGAAGCGCCGCACACAGACCGTCGATCTCATCAATTAACGGTTGCGATGTGTTTTCAAACTATTACGGATAATAAATATCTTTTACCAATAATAAATAGTTTTTAATCTGAACCGTTAATTGATGAAATCGACGGTTACGTGCTGCCCTACGCACTGGTTTTTCAACTAATATTATTTGCCGAGACCTTTCCTTGTCCCAATCCAAGGTCAAGTCCTAATTAAATCTTTTTTGGACTCGTTAGGAAATGAACTAAATTTCATCATCTAAAGATAATTTCAAAAAATAGTACTCTAGTTTTCAACCCTAAAGTTCCTTTCACAACCTTCTTCAGTGAATATGGCACATCTGGATCAAAGATTCAAAATTTCCAACAGAAAAGAATCAACTCTGAAGCATTCAAGACAGATAAATTAATCTACCAATGCAAATATATTTAATAAGCAAAGGAAAAATACAAAGAATTACCATAGCTGGGGGATCTCACTATAATACATCAAACACGAACTGTCCCCAATATCATTATGAGAAACAAAAATACATATGGTTATAAATTAAAAGAACAAAAAATAATTTCCAAAGCACGTGCGTAGCTTAAGAAACAATCATTTGCAGGCGATATTCAAGAGCTCTCTGGTCCTGGTATTGACATCCATGGTGCAATTCATATTCACGGCTTTCTTTTTCTTGAAGATGAGCATCAGCTCCACTTTCCCGGTCAATCTGGCCGTGCTCTTCAGACTCAAAATCTCAGTATTGCCCGATAGATTGGCAGATGTGAGGTCCACTTGGACATTGATCTTTTTGGTAGATAGGAAATTGGCTTTCGACTTGGGAATAACGGCACTTCCAACTGGAATATCATTGTAGAGGAAGTTGACGGTGGTGCTGTCGTACTTGTACGGACCGAAATTGGTGTTCTTGACCCTGAATTGAGCATTCATGTTCAGGGTAAACGAAGTTTGTTGGACGTCGACCGTGTTAATCGAAGAAGAAGAGTGAATCCGAAATTTGGGAGTCTTTACTTTCATCACAGTTAACGAAAACAGGACTATGATAAGAGTTTGGAATACCACAAAAGCTGCGAAGTATATCAAATACTTCTTCCGCTTCTGGCGGCGGAGCTCCTCTGTATTAGTAGTGGCTGCCTCCGCGTCGCTTCGGGCATAACCGTTGACGGGTGCCAATGGGTGGCCGTCATATCCTGATTTCTGCCCCTCTGCCATAGCAATCTAGAGAGTACTGAAACAGAGGAAATTAAGATAATCAAGTAGAAGGGCTGAGTAACAGAGGAAATTAAGATAATCAAGTAGAAGGGCTGAGTAACAGAGGAAAGATAATCAAGTAGAAGGGCTGAGTTTAAGGATTTTTAACTAAGAA
>BPLS01000141.1:536582-555445 GCA_019656275.1 Rhododendron kiyosumense
GATATTTCTTTAATTTGGCTTTTGCTCTGTAGCAAGTGCTGATGAATGTTGTTTGTGGATGTTAATGGAAAGTGGGGGGCTCTTTTTATAGATGTGGGGAATATAAGTATCTGACATCGGGTGTGTACATGCAAGTTGTGGGCAAAGGAAGGAAGTTAGAGAAACGCCTTCCTTGGAAGAATGTGTTTGAGAGAGAGAGAGAGAGAGAGAGAGAGAGAGAGAGAGAGAGAGAGAGAGAGAGAGAAACTTGTTAGGTAGCATCTTTGAATCTTGACTTTTGTGGGGCAAGTTTTTCGGATATTTTAGAGGGGTGGAAAATGGTGATAGAAGCTTCGACGCTGAAAATGAAATAGGAAATAGGTATGGGCTTCTAGATATAATGGGTTTTTTTTTTTCCCGGATGTAAAGCTCACAACACGGTTATCTTGCCAAGTCTCAAGAGGTTGGTAATACGAAAGTCTTCCACTCTTCTAGATATATGCCATTCGTCTAGTTTGATATCCTCTGGGGTTTGTCCTTGATGTGTTTTAGTAGAACAATACTATGCACCCAATTTTAAAACGCGACTGCATCCGCGCTCGTTCGATACGCACATCGAACGATTTTGGGCACAACCAAATTGAGTTTTAAAGTTGTGTGCGTAAAATCTCTATATGTTTTAGGAGTACTTATTTTCTTATGAACTTTGCTTTTGTTGTACGCGCTATTTGATTCACAAATTATAGGTATATGGCTCGAAATTGGAACGTATAACTCGCGGGCCTCAAATACAAATTATGAAATACTACACTCTCAGTTTTTTTGGTGATGTCAAAGAGAACATGTTGTCATTGAGTTGGAAAGCAAGTAATACCATCTGTTTATATTTCAAATACTCCGTACTAATAATTTGACCCGGTTAATGTTAGTAAATTACACTAACTATACAATAAAACGACAATATTCACCATCAAATACAAATAAAGAGACACCACAACAATCTTGTGACCCTTCCTAGTTATTTCCTAGCAATCAAGTCCCAGAAGCAATATGCCTTGTAACGGACTTCTCCCTATAGTGCGGAATTTTGCTGGTTTTTTCTTTACGTTTTTCCTTTGGACGACATCACATGTTTACCTATATACGTTGTTATAGCCAAGTTGTGTGAACTAGGAGCAGGCATGCTCGATCCATACTCCTTTTTTGGGCTTTAATTGGGGATCTGAAACAATGATCGAAATAGTTCATATCGTAGATTCCGCAGAGTAATCATCCATGAGAAAAATGGTTTGATTAATTGAATTTCAATAACTATATGAACAATGTGCATTTTGCTTTATAAAACATACATGTATGATTTTGAACATAAAATGCCTATATCATCGGAACATTTTATATGTCGACTAATGTTCGATCATACGGATTTTCCATAAATATTCTTTTTTTGAAGTCTACAAGATGGATGGTTTCGATCATTGTTTATAAAAAAGACATTTAACAATTTAATACTACAAAAGCGAAGGGCAAATTCAAAAATTTCTTCAACTTTTGAAATAAACAAACATTTTGAAACAACAAAAAAAATATTGAACAAACAAAGTACTCCCTCCGTCCCAATTTACTTGTCACAGTTCTATTCCAACCGGAAAAAAGAATTAGTTATATCTTTAAATTGGTAATGAATTTTATATTCAAGATGGATCTTGTTTGATAGATCTCGATTTGTTCTATAATACAATGCTTTCAAAATTGCCTAAAATATTATAAATTACAAGATATAATCAATTGAAAAGTGGCACGAACTCCAAAAAGTGATAAGTAAATTGGGACGGAGGGAGTACAAAGTAGGATACCTCGCACAAAGTACAAAGTAGGACAGAGAGAGTACCACCTGCCCCCCTCTCTCAACTTGGACCCAACACTAGCACAACCGTACCCGACCCAATATCCTGACCCGAATTCGAATCGCTTGATACAGCCCGAGATCTTTATGATAAAGTGAACGAGCCGAATAGTGCTCCAAAGAAACTGATTTTTGTGCTCTACTTTTTTCTGATAGTGCTCCAATTTTAACAGGAAATTACTAATAATTTCATGAACAAAGTGGAGCATCATCAGTAAAAAGGGGAGCATGAATATCAATTTCCTATCCCAATGCCTTTATCTCACACATTATTATCTTTGACTTGGATCAGAGTCCAAAAGCCGTATCAATTTTAATGTCTCGCGCAATGATTTTGAGTTCCATCTAGAATTTGGTGACATAACCCATGTACTCGAGACCTAGGATTTTTGAACTATACAGAACCCAAATAGTTGGCCTAGTGGTGTTGGTTTGGGAGTTAAGGGTTTGCTTTCTTTTAAAGTTCTATGTTTGATTTTTCTTAAAAGAATTTTTTTTGAGGTCACCTTATCACTACGTGTAAGCGTATGAACCAGCTGTGGGAGTAAAGAACTGTAGAAATTAGTTCAAAGTGCATACAAGTTGTCCGGAGACACCCTACAATTGCAAAAAAAGGGACAAGAAAAGAAAGAAAGAGCTATAGTTTGAAGTTTGAACACTGGTGGTTGGCACAATGGCACGACTGACCGAGAGGGACGAGTAGTTCCAAACTTCCAATTAGAATGGTTTTGGGCTAGGCCCGTAAACTCATTAGAAATAAGCCCTTGATGTGGAAAAATGCTGGGCCGGTCCTATTTTTTAGTTCATGACTTGGGAGATTCTTCTCCTACAAGGCCCCGTTCCACTTTATTTTCTTAAAAAATAGGGAAAATGATGGCTAAGGTTGTGTTTTGATAATTAGTATCCGTCTAGAATATTTTGTTCATTAATAAATGTTCTTAACATGTCCTTAAAATGTATTAATTATCAAAACACGTCATGTGCCACCATTTTCCCTAAAAAATAAGGACACCCTCCATCCCAATTTATTTGTCTCAGTTCTATTCTAACTGGATTAAAACCTAGTATATCTTTACAGTGGTAATGAATTTTATATCCAATATGAATTTTGTTTGATAGATCTCGATTACTTCTATAATTCAATGTTTTCGAAATCTCCTAAAACATTATAAATTACAAGATATAATTAATTGAAAAGTGGCATGAACTCTGAAAAATGACAAGTAAATTAGGACGGAAGGAGTATTGATTTTTAAATTTTAAACTTAAAAATAATATATTTATGAAAATATTTTTTACATCGTTTAAAAGATCTCATTGATTGAGATATAATAAATAAGATCCATATTGCATAATTTTTTTTATTTCGGTAAACTCATTATTTTAAGTTTGAAAATAGATATTTATTTTTGAAACTAGAGCAGGGTCTAAGTCCAATGCTGTGTAGGGGTGGCAAACTGAACACAAACCCATTAATCAACCCAAACTCATCCACTAAAAAATAAACTCAACCCAACCCATTTATTAGTTGGGTCAAAAAAGATCCAATCCATTTAACCCATTTATTAATTGGACTTTAATTTGGTTAATTTAAATGACCCAATAAATCATCAATATAACCTACTAAAAAACAATAAGAAAAATATGATACAAATTGAAATTAGCCCCACCGAATCTCATTCTTCCTCCACTGAGGTCGTTAAAATCAAATTCACAACCACACTGCGGGCACTCGTCAAAGCCAATTGGTGGAGGCGATTACGACGGAGAATTTGAGCTCGCCGCCATCGCGAATGACCTCAACAATATTGAGCCAAAGGAAGAGTACTTTGACACTAATTCCTCTCAACTTGTCAGTTCGTTGTATATGTGTTTGTTTTACACGCAGAGATGGTGCCTACAAGGTGTTTGATGTCTTGTCTGAGTAGGGTTGTCAACGAGTCAAATCAAGTTTTCTTGAGCTTGAGCTCAAACAAACCGAGCCTATACAAACGAGCCGAACTTTTGCGAGCTGAACCAAACTTTGGAGTGTCGAGCTTGACTTGTTTAATAAATGAGCCAAAAACTCGAACTTAAGCTCAGCTCGGTTACTAAAGAGTTGATCTATGCCCCGAGCTGCGTGTTTGAAAAGTTAAGTTGTTTTTTTTTTTAAAAATTTTTTTAAGGAAACTTTTGAGTTGGCAATAGTCAATTCTTTTTTTTTTTTTTTTTTATAGTCAATAGTCAATTCATTTAAATCATTTTTTACTAGATGTTAAAAATGAGTAATTTTAATCACTCACTTATATTTTCTCGTGTGAATATAGGCCATCTGGAAAAGAGAGGATATTTTAGTCATTAGAGATGTAAAAGGGTAAATATGGTCATTTTATTGTACATGGATAATTTGGTCATTTAGTTTATAGGGGTAATATGGTAATTTTAGAGTATAGGGGTAATTTGGTCATATAGATGTGCATGGATAATATGGTCATTTCAATGTACACGGGTGTTGTTATTTTAAATTTTAATATATGTGTAGTTGGATTAATGGGCATGTCGGGTTTCATTTTAAATAAATAGATTGGATCGGGTATTAGTTATTATGATCATAACAACTAGGTTCTAAATGAGTCAATCACCCAATTCACATATTCCCTCCGTCCCATTTTCATTGTCCTTTTTTGATATTCGTGCAGTTTTCAATCGCTTATATCTTTCAATATGAATCTCTAAAAATATGCAATATGGATCTTATTTGATAGATTTCAATTTGTTCTATAATACAAAGATGTCAAAATCATGAAAAATATTATAGATTGAAAGATATACGCAAGAGACAAAAAAATGAAAAAGAAATAATGAACAATAAAAATGGGACTGAGGGAGTATAATTTAATTATTTAATTTGGTCCAAACCCGCATATTCGACACCCCTCATTCTGAGGCATGTGTTTTTTTACAATATTGCCTCGCCAAATGCGCACAACAAATGCATCCCTCTCTCTCTCTCTCTCTCTCTCTCTCTCTCTCTCTCTCTCTCTCTCTTCTGTTGTCCTCTGTCTCTCACTTCTTTTGCGCTTCTCTCCCTTTCTCTCTCTCTTTATTTTACTAATTCTTAAAATTCTTACAACATTTGTTTTATACATCCGATTTTCAAAAAAAAAAATTAAAATCTATTCGGCAAGATCTATTAAACAAGTCCAATAATGAATATTGAATGTAATATTATGTATAAAAAAATTGATTTTTTGGGAGTGTAGGCTCCTTTTTTTTCCACTATAAATTTAGTGACATAACCTTGTGGGGTATGGGCTTTGTTAAACTAATTTGGCTGGGACTTGTTGGGGTGTAGTCCATCCACATATGACCAATCAGGAATAATTCCTTGAGAATATTATTGTTTCGGTTTTTTTTTTTTAACGATTGATAGAAGATTTTATTACATCGAATATGAATTACAAAATATAAATTACAAGACACTACATAAATTGTGTGTGTCCATAAGGTAACAAAATCCGACAATTCAACTAATAAAAGAAATAAGCCTATCATAGAAAAGAAAGAAAAAAAAAAAGAGCCCTCAAAAGAAAAAATACAAACACATAAGTTCGGAGATTCGAACTCTTAATCTCCTAAAAATATGCTAGAGTCCTAGACAAATGAGCTAGGCACACTTCATGTTCTGAACAACTTTATCCACTAAATTAACAGCCATGGTGCAGCTCATCTCAGGTTTTCTGTACTTCTTGATCACCTTAATAAACTCCACATCCCCTCGCAACTGGGATCCAACACTCAGCCAAACCATGCCCGACCCGATATCCTGTCCCAAATCCGAACCCGCCGATAAATCCCGAGAACTCACACTCACTCTGAAGCCCACCTCCGTCGTGGACAAAGCCTTGGCCTTTCCCTCGACAATCCGAGCCTTCCCCACCCTTTTCCCCCGATACAACAAATTAACGTAAGTGCCCCGATACTCGAACGGGCCGTAATTCGGGTTCTTGACGGCGTAAATGGCGTCGAGACTGATGTCAAACGAGGCCGAGGTGGTAGTGTTGGTGAAACTGAGATCGTTAACCGCCACGGAGGCCAGACGGAACTTGGGGGTCTTCACGCGGAGGATTACCAGGCAGAGGATGACGGTGACGGCGACGCAGACGAGGACGGCAAGAGCGATCAGGGCATATTTCTTGAACGGGCTTTTCTTTTTCGGGGCCTCCTCGGAGTGATCGGCCGCTGCCGATTCCAGAATGGCGATGGCCATTTGAACCGCCTGATCTTTCATCCTGTTTCGTTGGCTTTGTTTGTTTGTTTGTTTCTTTTGGTGGGTTTTCTTTGTTTGATCAGATGGATTTGGAAGGATTGGCGGATACGGCTCGGATTTATATAGTGGCAGTATGTGAGATGGAGGGAAGTTGGTGATGAGTGGAGTAGTAACAGATGATTAGGAATGAGACCTAACTATTTTTGAACATGTGAGAGTTGAAGTTGAAAAAGGACCGGATGTTGGACCTTCAACGGAAATTAGGCGCCCTTTTTCCCAACATGTCATCGATATTTTGACTTTGTAGAATGGTCAATGTTACTTTGGACGGACAAGGCGATAAACGAGCCGAACGAATTGAGCGGGGATCGCTAAAGTTTAGATTGAAAATAGCAGAACGAGTTTTAAGAATATGTTTAAGCTTATTTAATGATCAAGATGAACACGAGTCAATTTCGAATAGTTTAAATTAAATTCTTTATTCATCATAAATTGAATGAGGTGAGTAGTAGTTTGTTTGAGTTTGGTTGGAAACTTAATGAGTGATTTAGGGAAGGCGTATGAAAGTAAAGATGAGTGTACGACAAGGACAATTACAAACAAGGTAGATTGATGCTGTTAAAAAAAACAAATTAAACAAGATAGATTTTGAGAAACTTTCTTTAGACTCTTTTCATTCAATCATTAAAATAAAATAAAATTGCACTAACTGTTGTAACCCAAGTTATAGTAGGAAAAACCCTACACACTAAGAAATAGAGAAAAATGAAACTGTAAAATTAGAAATTAACTATTCTTCTTGACCGAGAAAATATTAAAAAGAGCAGTTAAAAAAATATAATAAAAAACAACTAAATAAACTAAATAGACGAAGAATATCTATTTCTAAAATTGCAAGTCCCCTATCAAAATAACAAAAACCAAAATAATACAAACTAAATAAAATTATTTCTTAAACAATATAATGTTTTTATTCGGCATCAAAGAGCTTTAAAAACGTACAAGGTTTTATTAATTTAAGTATCAAACCAATTTTAAACAAGCTTTTTAACGATTACACACGAGCTCGATGTCAAATAGTCTGGTCGTTTGTTAGCATGTGTAAGTTTGTATTGATAGTGTCGAGCACTCATTTCATGTATCTAATGTCTTAAAGACATATTCGAACCTAAATATATAATAACTAAAGGCCTTTATATCTCAAAAATATATTAATTTTGTCTTTGACTTGGATCAAAGTATAAAAGCCATGTCAATTAAATTGTGTCACGCCATGGTTTTGAGTTGAAGATGGAATTTGGTGAGATAACACATAAATAAACTGCTGGAGACCAAGGATATTTGTATATCACCACAGCTGAAAAGGAGCTAGCTAGCTATCTTTGAAGTTAATTTGACCACATGGTGGTTGGCAGGTCTGACCTTGAGCCGCATTAGTGGACCTATTAGAAAGAATGCAGTTGGGCTAGGTCCGTGAACACGACCCACTATCTATGGGCCGCTCCCTAGGTTCATATTAAAGTCCAGTTTTATAGTAAAGTACAATAATAATAAGACTACAATATAGTACTCCACTTGTAATTGGAGCTTAGTTGTTTAGTCTACGAATAAGAGGAAGCAAGTGGGACAACACATGACGACGGGCTTGCATTAAAATGAATGAGGATGACCGTCCGTGATTGCCTTCGTCCGCTTGTGCAACCACCTAGTAGTACGTACGTGCTGCTACATGATATTTGCACATGAGAGAGAGAGAGGGGACAATGATTGTGGACATATGGTGAGACAGTGAAAAAGCTATGGGTATATATGGGACGGAATCAGGAATTTCACCACGTAGAGGCGAGTCTATATACTTTTATAGGAATTTTTTTTTACATATAATAGTAGTGTTTTTTTTTTCTTGCAGGGGCGATCGCCCCTACTGGTCACTCCCTGGCTCCATCTAATATGAACATGTGTTCGATTCAAAAAAAATATATATATGAACATGTACATGTAGATTTTGTAGGGTTCATCTCGGATCTCGTAGAGATTATTCAAACCGTCGTCCAATGTTTTCAAATAATATTTTTTGGAGCCTTGTGAAAAATCAGCTCAACCTGATACAGTAAAGGATTTTTTTTTCAAAATTTGTAGGGGCGAAACCACTCAACTGCTCAATTTCACTCCTATAAATTCGAAAAAATCCTTACCGATATCGGGTTAAACTGATTTTTTTTGTAGAAATTCATAAAAAAAATATTTTAAAAATAACGGGCGATTTAAATCATTTCTGTGAAACCCAAACTCAACCTCACAAAATCATATATGCATGATATGTATATGCCATATGTACCCATAGCAGTGCTCTAGCGATAGTATTTGAACTTCTGACTTTATGCTTGTATTGGTAAATTGAACTATTAAAGAGAGGAAGCATTGTACTATCTATGTTCTTCATAGGCCTCTTCATGTGTGACAAGACTCATTTTCATAAGCGACTGAAAATATGTACAAATATTTGGTAATTAGACTGATGGTAAGATTTTGAATGCTGAAATTGTTATCAACATTAATTGACACTGTATTAAGGCCTTGTTTCACTAAGGATTCTTAAAAAATAATTACTTATTTATAATTTTTAAATTTAAAAATAATGTACTTACAAAAATAAATTTTTAATTTTTTTGTTGCATTGTTAAAAAAATCTCATTGAGATCTATAAAATAAGATACATATTGTACAAAAAATTACTCCTTCGGTATTTTTGATGTATGAGATCTGGTCTGCTAGGCTTAGTTTGGGTAAAGTGGAGAGTGTATAGCTGATGGGTCTATATATATATATATGCACTTCTAAGAGCATCCGCATCAGTTTCTTTAAATTTGGGACCAAAGTACATCTTAAAAATTCACTTTATTATTTTAGCTACTCACTTTTAAAATGTCTATTGCATCAGACTTTTTACTCTCACTCTCTACTCAATTAAATATTTATACTTTATATTTCCTTCATTTATTCTCACATTTCTCTACTCAATTAATAGTTAAAAGGGTGAATAGTGACTCTTTAAAATAAAAGAGTCACGTAGCAAAGTTATTTATTCTGCAAAGTAAGGAGGAAGGAAGAGAGGCTGGTGTAGGGCATTTTTTGTCCATTTTCTTATTTTTGCTCTTTACTTTAGTTTAGAGAGTTGTTTAAAAAATGACGTGCAGACGCTCTAATAGCTGTCTCCATTTTTGTAGTTAGTTTCTGTTTTGTTACTCAAGGGGTTAATGCCCCTTTGACCCCAAAAAAAAATTGAAGATTTAAGAGGTCCTACTTTTTTTTTTTTGGACAAAAACAAGAGAGATTTTATTATTATGTGACCATATGATGTTTACGAAGATTGAAGCAATCGAGAAGGATAAGCGACATCACAATTTATGGCATCATACTACTATATTTTTAAAAGGAGAATAAATTCTTTATACCGCCGATGTAAATATTTATTTCCTCCAAATCAATTGCATCGCAACACGTGTCAAAACAGTGGTCCCAATTAATAAAACTTGACAACGTGGCGCAATGCAATTGATTTGGAGAAAACAAATGTTTACACCGGCGGTGTAAAGAATTTATTCTCTTTTAAAAGTACTAATTTATATAGTACGTATATAGTAATATGTTTATCAAGAAACAAGTAATTTCTCGATTAAAAAATTTGTTCCAAAAAAAAAAAAAGTACGGAGTAATTTGTTGATCTACGTACGGGCCCTCCCCAAAACAATTTATTTCTGAAACCTCTTGCCCTCCGCTACCATTATACTCCTCAAAATTCAAACTCATGGAGACACTCACCCACACATCTCCTTCCACTCTCTCTCCTCTTTCCCCTCATCCTTTCTCCCTCCTCCCATCGCCACCACCTCCTCCATGGAACTCCCCTCCCCACCACCACCACCAACTCAAAACACCAAAACCTACACAATAACAGCCTCCTCAATATCCTACACCAAATCCACCGCCGCCACCACCACCTTCCTCTTCAAACCTTGCACTGCACCGCCCCCCACCTACATCCTCCGCGACGTCTCTCTCTCCGCCCACCCCTCCCAAATCTTGGCCATCGTCGGCCCAAGCGGTGCCGGAAAATCCACATTGCTAGACATTCTAGCCGCCAAAACTTCCCCCACAAGTGGCTCTCTCCTCCTCAACTCCTCCCCTCTCCTCCCTTCCGTATTCCGGAAAATCTCGGCTTATGTCCCTCAGCATGATGCGTGCCTACCTCTCCTCACCGTCTCTGAAACCTTCGCCTTTTCAGCCACCCTCCTAAACCCTAAAAACCCTAACATCTCCTCCATTGTTTCCTCCCTCCTCTCCGAGCTACGACTTACCCACCTGGCCCACACAAGGCTGGCCCACGGTCTTTCTGGTGGTGAACTCCGCCGCGTCTCGATTGGGCTGAGTCTGTTAAACGACCCCGGGGTTTTAATCCTGGATGAACCCACATCAGGGCTCGATAGTGCTTCGGCTTTCAACGTGATCCACACCCTGCGGTCAGTCGCGGACTTCCGTCACCGCACCGTGATCCTATCCATCCACCAGCCGAGCTTCAAGATTCTTTCCACTATTGACAGAATTCTCCTTCTATCCAAAGGAGCCGTTGTGCACCATGGTGCAGTTTCCTCACTTGAAGGGTTTCTACTATCCAAGGGCAAAACCGTCCCTCAACAGCTCAATGCCTTGGAGTATGCCATGGAAATACTTGACCAAATACAAGATATTGAAGCAAAACCCAAAACATCTTCACCACCACCACCACCACCTCCTAGTGAAATTACAACTTCCTCCTCCATCAGATATAAGAGCTCAAGGGTTCATGAGATCCTCACTCTATACACTAGGTTTTGCAAGATCATTTTCAGAACAAAACAACTACTATTAACAAACACATTGGAAGCACTTGTGGTGGGACTTGTTTTAGGTACAATATACATAAACATTGGGTTTGACAAGAAAGGAATTGAGAAGAGATTAGGCCTATTTGCATTCACTCTCACTTTCCTTCTCTCCTCCACAACTGAAACCCTCCCAATTTTCCTCAATGAGAGGCCAATTCTCCTTAGGGAAACCTCAAGTGGGGTCTACAGACTATCCTCATACCTCATCGCCAACACACTTGTTTTCATTCCTTATTTGCTGGCCATAGCTCTTCTATATTCGGTTTCGGTTTATTTTCTTGTGGGTCTTTGTTCTACTTGGTTAGCTTTTGCTTACTTTGTTTTGGTGATTTGGGTTATTGTTCTGATGGCCAACTCATTTGTTCTCTTCTTGAGCTCTTTCGCTCCGAACTACATTGCCGGAACTTCGCTTCTCACAATACTTCTCGGCTGTTTCTTTCTGTTTTCCGGTTACTTCATATCGACGGAGAGCTTGCCCAAGTACTGGCTTTTCATGCATTATTTGTCAATGTACAAGTATGCCCTTGATGCCCTTTTGATTAATGAGTACACTTGTCTGGTGTCAAAGTGTTTGATATGGTTTGATGACAACAAGACGTGCATGGTCAGTGGACGTGATGCGTTGGAAAAGAGAGGGCTTCATGGAGGGCAAAGATGGAAAAATATTAGCATCTTGATTGGGTTCTTTGTGTTCTATCGGGTGCTTTGGTGGTTGGTTTTGATCAGAAGGGTTTCGAGGTCCAAGAAGTGAAAGTGTTTCTGATGATTGTTGATTCGATCTCTACATAATATTTGTAAGCTTTTTTTTATTTTTTATTTTTATTTTTAACTCCTTGTTTGATATAGGTTAATAAGGATGTGAAGATTATGTAGAAGTGGTGTTTCATTTGGCTGTTCCAAGCAATATTGTTTTTTTTTTTTTTTTTGGAAATGTGATAATTAACCAAATAAGAAAAAAAAATGTTTTTCTTCAGTGTTGTCTCTTCATTAGTGGTTTGGGAAATGGGATATAGGAGTACTGTTTGTTTTATACTCCCATCTGTCTTTTTATTCTGTATCGTCTTCTCATGGTTTTAGTTCATTTGTTCCTCTAACACATTCTGTATATACAAAGTCTTTAACAATTTATTGTCCGGATAATTTTACGTGCACTTAAATTAACCGGGTCATATGGGTCAAAACGAATAACAACCGTTCTTGCAGTTAAATTGAGACGCTACTCAGAATAACATTTAAATTTCCACATCCCCAACAAACATTCTGCATGATAACTTCTAGCTAAGTTCCGCTAAGGAATTTTTGGACTTTTACTTATTTTGTGCTTATTCAAATTAATAAACGCAAAAAAATTTAAATAAATACAAAATAAGAAAAAACCCAAAAATCTTACCGGAACTCAACCTAACATGTAAAAATATGACCTCCGATAGTGAATTACTTTCCATCATCCATGCACCTACTACGTACACAAAATTCTTCCTCGTTCTTCTTCCTCTTTTTCGTCTTAACTAATCCATACATAGTTACATACACCAAAACCTCATCTAAAACCAACTAAAATGAGACCAAAAAGACGTGGGAAAATGACGGTTAATGAGGTGTTTTGATAATTAATATCTGCCAAGAACATTTTCAGCATTAACAAATGTTCTTAGTTTGTCCTTCACGGGTATTAATTATCAAAATACGTCATGGGTCATCATTTTTCCAAAAGACGTTGGGCTGATATGTCTATCTATCTGCATAGATATATTGGGACGTAAATAATGGTATATTGTAGTACTATGGAACACTGCCCCGCTAGTAAACGGTGAGGTCGATTGATCCTTCAAAGTTAATTGACGAATGTGTAAGTGACCTGGATATCTGGCTAGCAAAAAATAAACACCTAATTAATGTTTGTCACCCAAAATAATTTGCACTCATATGAAAGTATGAATACATAACCAAATCAAACCAAACTGAGTCTTATGTCTCATCACTTGAGGTCGGCTATATGAATCATTTTTCTCTATTGAGCTCTGTCAAGGGTTACTTCACATAAACTCATTATACTCATATTTTTGCGCACAACAGTATCTAATGTCAGTTTAGATTTACCCTTCCCCGTAGCATTGCTACCAAAAACTATCATATCTACTCTCTTAACTACTGTTTCTCCTGATCTACAGTAGACATACCAAAACCACATTAGCCTATTTTCAACTTCTCCTCTATAGGTGCTACACCTACCATCTCATGAATCATTTCATTTCTAATTCTGTCTCGTCTAGTCTTACCACTCATCCACCTCAATATTCTCATTTTCGCTACACTCATCTTACTTACCTATTGTTTCTTAATAGGCCAACATTCTGTATCGTAAAACATCACTGGTTTTATGGCAATTCCATTGAATTTTCCTTTTAATTTTGTGGATACCCTTTTGTCACATAGTACACCAATAGCTCTCCTCCACTTGAACCATCTCATTAGAATTCTATGGGTCACATCATCAGCAATCTCTCAATTTCTGTTAATAATTGAGTCTAAATACCTAAAATGATCATATGATATAATTATTTCGTAATCATATGATATGCGGGAATCCCAAACGTATTAGCACCATGTGTATCGAACAGCTCCAATAACCTTCGTAATCGATTTTATATTGGAACGCATATGCTCTATGTACCAGTACAGTATATATCGATCATTGGTGTTATGTCACGAGGTAACTTTCCAACGTGAAAGTGAAGCATCCGAGGGTGGAATAGTGCACTTGTCGATCGGATCACAGAAAACTCCAAAAGTTCTGCTGGGATTGGATTGGTTCTTTCATTCACCAACAAGAGCCAATTTGATTTCATTTTTGTAAGCTAGCTAGTAGTACTGCTGCCTATTAATTGAATCAGTGCTTTCTGAGAAGTTTTTCAGTGCCGGGTAGGGCACGGGTCATGTGGTGCTGAGCACCATATCTGCTGTCCAAACATGTTTTGGATGGATCAAATTTATTTGGATAATTTTTTAGTGTAAAATTATCAAAACACCCTCCTCAAACCCAAATAAATTTCGACCGTTCAAAAGACATTTGAACGGTCAAAATGCATGCTCGGCACCACATGATCTGTGCCCACCCGGCACTGAAAAAATTCTCGTGCTTTCTGCCTTTATCTTCACGGGTTCCATCTTTTGGGCTACCCCCTCACGGGATGATCAACTGAACTCATTCTTCCTTTGTCCTTTTATCCTTGTTTCATTCCACTTTCTCCTCATTTTTTAAATCAGATATTTCTTTTTTGAATTATCAGTTTTATTGCTTCTATAAAAGAGAATAATCAGGTCCGATGAAAACTTAGCTGCGTACGTTATGTATTTTTATCGCTGCGAAATGAGAGAGTAATGAATTATTCAAGTTGGTCTGAAAATTTAACTATTTTGAAAAATCATCTGAATTTTAGTTTGTTTAGATAAATGATTTTCACACTTCATTTTTTATACATAACCTTTTTTTTTTTTTTTTGTCTTTATCTGTATGAATTCTCGTCCCGTCCTACCATTCTATCCATTTCCACTGCAAGGGGGATCTGTTTACGGTACTGATTCCTTTCTTCGGAGACCCCCTGCTAGGGAACCCGTGCTGGAGACCGGATTAGAAAAAAGGTATATTTCCACTTTGCTATTGCTTGAAAGAATAATTTCTCTCATTTCTTCTTTTTAGTAGGTGAAGCTGAGTGAACTCATACCGTTGGGGGTCACTGAACATAGACTTTATCGGGTTTTTTTTTTATCCATTTTAACTACCCTCATATTGGACCTGTAGCTCTATTCGATGGACCAGGAACAATTGAAAAAAGCAAGACCAATATGTACCTTTGAATCCCGAATATGGTGATACCCCGGTTGGTACTCTCTGTGCTTTCTTCAGATCACTCGTTCTTGGCTCGTTTAGTAGTTCACCCATTAAGTTAAGAGTAGATCTTTCATCCGTTCTTTTACTATACCGCTGTTTCTGCGTCTATTTTAAGAAAATACCTTACCATGGTCAATGCTCAGCCTTGCCAAGGCCTAATATCCCACGTGTCAAGAGGTGGCAAGGGCACACCGACCTAGCCCAAACTGACTTAGATGAAGCAGCAAGGCGTATGAAAAGAGTGACGACCCTTCTTAGAGATAACTCCAAAAGATCAACCAAACCTAGCCCAACCTACTTAAAAATTGACTATGTTGTTCTTTTTTCAAGATATTTTCCACACATTCAAGGGCAACATATTTTTTTGATAACTAGATGTTTAGGTTAGCTTGCGTGTATCTTGACTAAATCCGGGGGCTTGAAGGTAATAACCGGGCATAAATTAAGCTCAACGGCCCCGAGGTTTGAGATGGTTGGCTTCTGTGGAATTCAAACAAGCGACCTTATAGTCAAACATTTATAGTTTTCTCATGCCCACTTTGCCAAGCCCTTGAAATTTTCAAGGGCAACATTATAAATTTATGTGAATGGAAACAAAAAAAAGAAGTGTGGATTGTAAAAAGGGAAATGAGGAAATTATTTCCCTTTGTTTATTCCCATATGGTAGTGATTTTCACACTTCATTTTTAACCATCCACACTCTCATTTTTGTCTTTATTCACATAAATTTATAATGTTGCCTTTTTTCAATATACTATTTTTTACAAGCAAGAGTAACATTTTATTAAAAAAATGGAGAAGAAAATCTAACCAAAAGTTGAAATACATCCAAATAAGAACAAAGTCCATAACACCCGAAGGACTTGAAAGCCCAAATTATACAATGAAGCCCAAAAACACCCCAAAAGAGGCAAAGCCCTATAAAAGAGGCCAAAAAGCCCATTAGCTAGATGATAAAGATATCCAATGACAACATTGTAAATTCATGATGATAAAAGACAAAAAAAAAAAAAAGGTGTGTGAATCGTAAAAGGGTGTAGTGTAAAAATTATTTCCCATTCCCATATCAAATAAATTCCAGTAGCAAGAGCACGTACGTAAGATCACAAACTAGTTAAAATAATTTTCTTAACTAGCTTGATTTTGTTAGACTATACTAGAATATGAATTTATTGAGCCGAGTAGTTGGATATTCAATGTTGATTAAAAAGGCATAAAAGTGAAAAGAAAATTATTTGAGATTGATTTGTTTTTGTAATAAGTCAACTCCAAACAACTTTAAACGAGTCAAACATAAGTCGAGTTTGAGCAGCTTGATTCAAAATTTTTTTTTCCCCATCAAATTGATTCATTATTCATTAGCTCTTTCCCAAGGACCAAAAGGCTCGGATCACTCATGTAGCAATTCCAGCAAGACAGAGTATCTGCTAATATCTGGGCCGCAAGATACAATGTCAAGCCACAACCCATTATTTCAAATTTTTTGTGAGAGTTTGTTTTGTAAAAATAAAAAAGTTAACAGAGAAGGGAAGGGAAGGGAAGGGAACAAAGTGAAGGAGAAACTGTGAAGTAATTGTAATGTACACTTTGTTTGGTTTTGAGAAAAAATTTGGATAGTGAAAATATTAAAATTGTTTTTATTTCTGCTAAAATTTTAGCGCATAAAAGTCTTGTATACTGCACGTGGTACAAGCCTTTTGTGCACTAGAGTTTTGACACTAACAAAAACAGTTTTGGCATTATCACTTTCCAAGAATTTTCATGTAATGAACGGAGATAGATAGATATAGAAACTTATTGAGAACCATACAGAGAGTAAAACGGTTTTATTCTTTCCTAGTTTGGGATGGGTCGGATCCGGTCAAGTTTCCTCCAACCAATTTGGTCAAGTTTTTGAATCGGGACCGTCCAAAAGTGTTTTGGACGGCCCAGATTTGTTCGGTAACAATATTAATTACAAAATTTCCAAAACATCACGAACAAATTTGGACCGTTAAGAACACTTTTGTACAGTTCAAATGCAAAAAAACTTGACTAAACTATTTGCAGGAAATTTGACCGGATCTGGCCCCGGGAGAGGAGGAGAGCAAGACGGAACCAAAGGTTCGCTATGGGGTGAGGGCCACCCCCATTTGGGTCTTTCTCATAGACGGGTACAAATTAAGGGGGGTCTTTCTGGTGGGGGGCCGGGCGGATACAAATTAATGGGGGGTCTTTCTCATGGACAGAAGTTACAAATTTGGACCACTTCCTTGTATGTTTCTTTCTCATTTGAGACAACATGCCTCAGACGATATCAAACAACGGAAATTGATAATTTTTTTTTTATCCGCAAGGAAATTGATATTCACACCTCTTCTTCTTCTTTTTTTCCACACCCACTTTATTTTTCCGGTCTTTTAGCAAAAAATAATACATACACTTAAACACTAGAAAACAAAATAGAAAGTTACAAATAACAAAAAAAAAAAAGTATGAATATCAATTTCCTAAAAAAATCTATACCCAAATCTGAGCACAATAACATGGGTTACATGGATGCCAGAGAATCTACTTTTTTTTTTTTTTTTGAATTAGTCAATTCATTTAAGTCCAAAGGTAAAGATTACATCGCAAAAACAGGAATGCAACAAATTATCTATTCCGGAATTACAGAACACCCTGCAAAAGCAAATTAATACTTCGTGCCGATATGAGAATCTCATCTGGGACTAGGTAGAAAGAAATCAAATGAAATCCCATTACAGACCAGTACACAATAACAACAGATGTAATCAAAACAACAAACAGCTCACAAACGAAAAAGAAATCTAATTCCTTACCGGAGATCAAACACTGCTTCGCCCCTAAAACTGTCGTTGACGACCCAGAATAAAGAAATAACGCCAGCGAACAAACAGGGCCGAGCTGCGACCTTTATCCGAAAAGAACTACTCAAAATCTTCTGTCCTTTTCCCTAAAGTAACAACAGAAAACATGGTGAATTTATGACTAAGATCCGAATTTGATGCCATTTTACCCCTCGAATTTCGAATTTTGAGTTGCACGAGATGTCTTGAATCTTGACCGAGACCAAGCCCCGAGTTGACTCTTTAAAATCAACCCTTATTCCATGACTCGACCAACTCGGCCAACGCAACCCGGGACGTCCCTCCCTCACCCAATGAAGCCTTGGCGCCATCTCTCATTTCCATGACCCGTTCTCTAACCCGTTTCCCGCTCTCCGAGTCCATCAACTCTCTCACTCGCTTCTCCAACTCGTCTGCGCTCACAAACCCGCCTTCCGACTCTTCCAACGCCAGGGCCACCTTCATTTCCTCTACCGAACAAACCCTGTTAAATCTCTGCTCCGCATACAGCGGCCACGCCACCATCGGCACGCCGGCTCCAACCGCTTCTAGTATCGAGTTCCACCCGCAGTGAGTCACGAACCCGCCCACTGAGCAGTGACTCAGCACGGCCACTTGTGGCGCCCATTTCTTAACCACCAATCCCCTGCCTCTAGTTCTGTCCAAGAACCCATTAGGCAACAACACATCCAAATCTGGCTCTGGTTTCGCTAAACTGCTCTTGGTTCCGCCATCTGTGGGTGGACTCCGCACTACCCACAAAAACCTGTGTCCGCTTTTTTCCAACCCAATTGCCATTTCCATCAACTGCTCTGCTTTGAACAACCCTATACTTCCAAAACAGAGAAACACGACACTTCGACGCGGTTGCGAGTCCAGCCATCTCAAACACTCGTGTTCCTGATCCTCGCCGCTGTTTGCAACTATTGGTCCGATACAATAAATCGGTGGAGTTGGCAAACTCGGATTGCATAGACCGTCAGATATCGCTTTGACAGCTCTCGGTTCGAATTCAGTGAAGGTGTTTGTCAAGACTCCCGATGATTTGGGCATGCTGATTGCGGCG
>BPLS01000141.1:595445-612163 GCA_019656275.1 Rhododendron kiyosumense
TATATATATATATATATATATATATATATATATATATATATATATATGAGGCAGTGGTGTCTAGTGTAGTACTCCTTGTTTTGGTAGGTTTCTCGAGTCTTGTCCGTGGCAATGAATGCTTTGTATCTTATAGTTAATTGTATTTCCTTCGTATCCAAAACAGTTTTGACAGCTGGGAGGCGAGATCTGGGAAGTCTTGGGAAGCCCTGGTTTGACAACTGCGTTCTCTTTTACTGTATTTGACAGCTGTGTTATTTTATTTTATTTTTTTGGTCAAGCGGAAAGTACAGCTGTGTTCTCTTTTGTCTTGACTGTTGGGTGTCTCGATGCTCGCTAACTAAGCAAAATGACTACAGTTCAAAAAAAAACTAAGCAAAATGACTAGAATTCTGGTTAGCCTGTTGGAGATGCTTTCAATGGTACGAAAATAGCTTTGTTCGCCATCCTTTAAAGTGAATATTACGTTCTTTGTAATTATGAAAATTTTGTAGGGCTTACAAAATCGATATACTTGTTGGGAGGGAGTTGACTGTCTAATTTTTAAAATTAATGAATAAGATGATGTAAATATTCAAATCAATAGATTAAATTTGATTTTCTTAATAAATTAAAAATTTGAAATTGGACAAACAAATCGGAACAGAAGGAGTAATAAGTTAGCTTGTGCTGAAACTCACATAATTTTTACCAATCACAAAAATGATAATGTTCTCCCTCCTTTAAACTTTTTAAAAGAGAAGGTGAACAAAATTATTCACAAACATAATCTTGTTTTGCTTATGAATCCGAACCATCGACTTCCATTTTGAGAACCATACAATATATATATATATATATATATATATATATATATATATATGAAGAAAAGCTACAACTACAGGGGCTCCAGCCAACCCTCAACAAGCATGTGACATACTATTTAATACTAGCAACTTTATTGATCGGTTGTGTAGCTAACACCGCAAAGCTACAACTTATTTTCTCGTGAATTTTGTCTCAGCCTTGAGTCCATGACTCAACCAATTTGGACAAGGCAACTCGAGATGACCCGCCCTCACTCATCGCCGACTCAGCGGCGGCCTTCATTTTCAACACCTGCATCCTCACAGAGTTTCCTTCTTCAGAGTCCATCAAGTCACGAACTCTCTTCTCCACCTCTTCTGCTCTCACAAACCCGTCTTCCGACTCCTTCATTGGCAAAGCCAAGTTCATCTCCTCCACCATAACCACCCTGTTGAACCTCTGCTCTGCATAGAGCGGCCATGCCACCATCGGTACCCCTGCGCACACCGCTTCCAATGCCGAGTTCCAACCGCAGTGAGTCACAAATCCACCCACCGAGCCATGATTTAGAACCACCACCTGGGGAGCCCATGATTTCACCACAAGCCCTCTGTCTTTCGTCCTGTCCAAGAAACCTTTGGGGAGTAAAAGATCCAAATCAGGCTCGGGTGGCGCCAAGAATCGCTTGCTTTCGTCCTTCGATGGCGGACTCCTCACCACCCATAGGAATCTCTGTCCACTTCTTTCCAATCCTACAGCAATCGCCTTCAACTGCTCTTGGGAAAACAACCCCAGGCTACCAAAACAAAGAAACACAACACTTCGACTTGGTTGAGAATTTAGCCAAGTTAAACACCCGTTTGAGCCTCCATCATCACTGCCAGACCGATTGTCAGCGGTAATCAGCGGTCCGATGCAATAAACCGGCGGCGTAGGTTCATCCGGCACACAATGACCATCCGATATTGCTTGGATGGCTCTTGGCTCAAGCGATTCAAATGTGTTCACAATGATCCCAGCGGATTTTGGGAGTTGAATTGACGCATTCAAAAAGTCCTCATAGACTTTCTCATTCCGTTCGAGTATTGGCTTTGCCATGTCAGCAGATGGGATCGGTGGCAGGCCGGGGATGTCAAGATCAGAGTTGAGATCTTTGAAACTTTTGTTGGTGCTTCGATGTAGGAAAGGCATGTAAAAAAAGACAGCAAGAGAAGCAGCACCAGAAGTGAAAAAGAAGTACGCAGGGATGTTCAAATCTGCGGCAACAGAGAGAGCCGGGTTGCAAAAGAAGTCCATGATAAGTGCACGGACTGTGCATGTGTTAGAGATGGATGCGATGGCTTGGTGGACGTTTGGGTTGTTGAGACGGAGGAGTTCGAAGGCTAGAGTTTCATGGTGGTAAGAAGAGATGTTGAGAGGGAGAGAGATGGGGGGGAGGTGGTGGAAGGTGATGGAACTGGTTGTTGCAGAGACACGGTTGATGTAAGGAGCAGTGGATCCAGCATTGTATGGAGGGGGAGTGATGAGGATCTTGATAGAGAAAGATGGGTAGTGGGTGAGTATGAACTTTCCCAGCTCTACCATGGATATAAGGTGGCCGATTGCCGGAGAAGGGTAGAGAACTATGGCATCCTCCATGATTCTGTTTTTTGAGAGAGAGAGAGAGAGAGGGCTGCCGTGTATGCTCAGTTTACTTGTATTGAGACGATAAGGAGGACCATATATGAGGATAGGTACAGTAGTTGGTGAACCACAAACCGATCTTTCTGGGAAATAGACAGTGGGTTACCACAGACCAATCTTTAAATTCTAAGTTGAGGGTGGCTCCCAGCATTTTTGTTTTCAAGCAACAAGTAATGGAATCACACGGTATCGAAAAGGAGTGGAAGAGGTTGAAGTTAGAATACAACGAAATAGTCATCAACCTCAGTGGCTGTATCCATCAAATACACATTGTGGGGAGAAAAGGTGAAAAAACTGGATCACCGACTTGAGGAATTTCCGATAATAATTACTACCTGTAAGCAGGGGCAGACGCAAGTGCGGTCACGTGCCCCTGCCTTTTTTTTTAAAAAAATTAAATAATTTGTTTTTGATATAAATTTGTAAAAGTTTCTTACATTGGTATAATTTATTAGTGTGGTGGAGTTGTTATATATACCAATGTTATTAATCCCGGTCCGTACCGGCCGGTACGTACCATTTTTGACAAAATCAGGTACCCTACACCTCTAATTCCGTTTCAGCTCGAATACCGGTCGGTACCGGCCGGTACCGGACAGTACCGGACTAATTTTAAATTTATTTATTTTTTCAAGTACCGGTCAATACCGGACGGTACCGGGAAAATACCGGACGGTACCGGACAAATACCAGATTTTTTTTATTTTAAAAAAGTGTATACTATACTATAAAATTCTTTTAAATAGGAAAATAATACTAATAGCGATCATTCCGAAACGGTACCCGGTATTTGATCGGTACCGATACATACCGTACCAGTAAAAAAATCGGTACCCTGTCCGGTACGGTATTCAGAACATTGATATATACTAGGATAGGAAAAGCTCTAGAGACCTAGGTTCAATTCCCAATTATGTCAACCCTTGTGTTTTTTTTTTTTCCCTATTTTTGTTCTCTCTTTCTTTTATTTCTTCATTTTTGTTCTATCTCTTTCCTTTATTTTTTTATTTTTGTTTTACTAAAATCAATTTCACAAAGCGAAGGAACATTGCTTACAACTCAAAAGGACGGGATGAATATGTTAGGTTAAGGCACCTCTCATCACAGCACGTCGACCTCTTTTCTTTATTTCTCCATTTTTGTTATATCTCTGTGTGTTTTCCTTCCAATCCAAAATATTATAAAAATCAAATTAATAAATTCTTTAGTTTACTTTCTATTAATCTTACAGTTACCACCGCGACAGTTGAAAGAGTATTTTCAGACATGAAGATTATCAAAAATTGGTTGCGGAATAAAATGAGCGATCAATATTCAATGATTGAGCAATAATTTAGTAGTATACATACAGAGAAATATTTTTCAAGATTGTGAATAATATGTACCCCAGTATATGAAATTATTGGGTCCGCCACTGCCAGTAAGCAAAAGCTAATAGACCCAACAGTGGTACCTAGATTCGACATACCCTGGCAGAAATAATAATAAGAGGATGTTGAACTAACAACACATGCGGATCAAAAAAAAAAAAACTAACACATAATATAGGACAAAAAATATCTGGTATTACGATCCCTTTAAATTTCATCTTAATCTTCCCATAACATGCTTACGCTGGTAAATTAATCACTACCACCGCTACAAGATTCATCCACAAAAAAAACACAAAAGGATGTATGGAAGAGTAAATGATCTTTTTTTTTTTTTTTTTTCATCAGTAACGAAAATTTTATTAATCAACAAACCAAAGTTACAAAGATTAATGGGAAAAAAATGGTATCACAACCTACAATTTACATCCCAACTATATTGACACCTAAGACAAGGACAATCATATGTCACCCGATACACGACGAAGGAAAGTTGGCGAGAAAAAAACCACACAATCTAGAACAGAAAACCAAAAAACAAGCATCTTAAACCCCAAAAACAAACGGGGAATCACTAAACGAGCAGACCTGTAAACAAAGACATCGAAGCCTAGAACCAATCTTGATTCCAATCTAACAGCAGCACTCTCAACAGATAATTTTATGGACGTATCCCAGGCGTACTCTTTAGATAATTTTTCTGCGTTTTCTGATTCAAATTACCCTATATCACTAACGTACATGTTTCATATAACAATGCTGATAAATGACAAAACCAGACCTCGTAAATTCAATGAACAAGATAACAATCCAAATTCTAAATTAGACAATATCATCACGATTGGAAACCACAACACTCCCGAATATTAATCGGAACAATTTCAAATTTTTCGAAGTAGCAGTAAGCAGAAACACACCTAGTAGGGTCCATCTTGGCCGCCAGTGATTTGAGATTTGAGTTTGCGCGCATCTCAAACTAATTCTTACACTCCTTTCACAGCAATTTCATACGATTGTGCATGGAGTGAGATGGCCTCAAGACTCAGGCAAAGAATATTAAACCGAGACCTTTAGTGGGAGCACATCTATAAGTCTCAGGCCAAGCTGGCCAACCCTTCGGGTTATAGTCTACTAGACTAGATTACATTCACAGGTAAACCATTCAGAGAAACTTATTTACAAAGGATCTGTATACTAAGTTTTACAGCATCAAATCTTGCGCGTCCAAATCCAGATTTTAAAAGAAGAATTCTTCTAAAATTCGGACCATTGATTGCCAAGACAGACGGGTGAGATTATGTGCTGCCATAAATAACTTATTCACGGAGGAGCTGTGAATAAGTTATTCTCGTCTTGTAAAATGAAATCTAATGACGGAACTATTACATTAGGGAAGTGCACTCCTGACCATCAACATAGTCCGCAAAAAATATAAGCACAAAAAATCTATCAGAGAAGGCAAATCGAAATAATAATCTGCTTCAAAAAAAAAAACTGGTTCAAAAAAAATTCATCATACGACCCAAAGAAAATGCTAACTGTATTACATCAACACAATTTGATTCAGACAATGAAAAACCGAAGAAATGTTACAGACATTACGAGTCTCTACCACTCGGTGTTGAAATCAACGCCTCGATGGACTCCTGATGTGTTATTTCAGCATATCAAATAAAACCTTCGGTAACAGCAAAACTATGGACAAGCAAACTGAGAAAAACTTTCACACCCATTTTACAAGGAATCCAACAGGGGCACAAAGAGTTCAGTATTCCCACTTCTTCACCTCCATACCATCCGGAGGGCTTCCTTCCACCATCTTCGAACCAACTTCATTCCAGTTTGTGGACAGCACTGTCCCATTTGACTCAACCTGCACGATAACCAAACACTTACTCATTCTACTAATGGAATTAGTGAATGGTAGTGCTTCCAGAAAATACACTTAAACACTAACTAACACGAGATATCAAGGTTCTGGTTCTTCTTTTAATCTTTGCTCAGCATGTCACGAGGTTGCTTTCCTCAATTTTTTTGACCGTCAGGAAACTTTTTTGTCTTGTGCGGCAAGTTAGATACCAATCATGAACAATTCTATTAAATGGTTCAAAAATAAAGTGATTGTCAGTCTTACAAATGATTTTCTCATAGCTCTTCTTGTGTCCTCATCAGCATCTTGATATATGTCCCGGAAAAATTTGTTCAAAGCAGCATCTCCATCCAACTTCTCTTCTTTCTCCTGACAAGCAAGCCACCAGTTAGTCATGCTCAAAAGCCAAAACAAATCCAAAAATTTGATGCATCTAGACTCAAATATTGGCCAGAAGTCTTACCTCTTTTTTCACTTGAGCTTCTAACTTTTCCCAATCTACTTTTCTTGGTTTTGAGGAAGGGTAACTAGGTCTTTGAGCACCTACAAGATGCAGCAGCAGCAGCCAACGTGAGAAAAGGTGATGAAGAGCACAAACCAGGAGGTGATTAATGACATAAGCATGTCGACCCACCTGATGACACAATGATGCTCTGTGGTACCATAGCATCCTTGCTGAATTCGAGAGACGTCCATTGCAAAGCTTCAGCTTTTGCAAGTCGGATTTCAATCTTCGTCGACAGAACTTCATACTTGCATTGCGCGGGTATTATCTGTAAATCATGCAAAGGAAACAAAAAATGTTGGCAACTAGAGTGCAACTGCATGCGGTGGAAGAAAATTTGAACATCATTAGTGTCTGAAAAAATTCATTGTCTACGTCAAATATCTTCCCAGGCACCTAAGTTTCAACACAGTATCATGAATACAAATACGATTGAGAGAATACACGACTGGTGGCTGGTAACATAACAAAGTTTGTGCCTTACTTTTCCAAATAACCGAGGTTGAAAAGTGTATGAATCTTCACCAGGAACATCAATGGTGACACTCAGCTGTAAAACAACCATACAAAAAGTAGGACAAAGGGGAAAGAAACAAACAAAAAATGATTGCATATAACCAGTTTTCTGCTAAAAAATTGAAAGAACCAAACTGTGAAACTCTGAAAGTAAATCCATATGCATATAGAAGGAGTTTATAGAACGATGTAAACATACTAATTGTTCACCAAAATCAACCGAAACACCAGTAGCTGGTATTCCCTTTGCAAATATGGTAACAACCACTTCCCCTGGTTTCTGGTAAAACTCATGCCTGCAGAAAAAATAGTTCATTTTAATTGACATCATCTCTATCAAGGATTATTCAAAAAAAAAAAAAAAAAAAAATCTCTATCAAGGACAAATCACTATTGGGCCATACACCTGTAAAGACGTCACTAAATGAGATGTAGCTAAATAGTAAGTTCTAGGCTTCTAGCACATCACAAGTTCGCAACAATACTGGATCCTTCAGTGCTCAAAATATGCAACAGATAAGAAACCGAACTTTTCATATCCTGTTTTATATAACCTGCAAGCATTGTAAAGACAGCCAAAGTAGCCACAACCTGTATTTTGCTTTGCTTGATGACGCAACTAATTGAGCATCTTTTGTAGTTTCAACATTTCTGTCCACCAATTCAGGAGCAGGCGTAACTGCAATGCTACTTTCAGTTTGATTTGACGACTGATTGGGTGGCTCACCATTTTCCTCTGACAGATCATGCAAAATCAACCAATCAGACAAGAAAATGAACTAGTCATCATTAAATTGGACTTCACTTTTAGCTATGACAGTATCCCTATAAATCCCCCCTAAAGACTCTCATAACAATGCAGAGGAAATAGTAGTCCCATAACGTAAAGTATGACCCACAGAAAACGAAGTTTGACACTTTTAAGCAAGTCTTCTGGCACCAACAGGTCAATTTACAGGCAAAGAAGTACCTGCAATGCACTCATCACATTCTTTGATCAAATTCATGAATCTCGAATCTCCTGGTGCCAAAGAAGCACCTGCTTCAAGAGCAGCCTTAGCAGTCTGATATTCTTCAAGCTTGATACAAGCAGCGCTGTAAGAAGAGTAAAGGAATTAATAAATATATTATATAAACTTTCATACAGAGTTTCTCAGGATGATATACATTTAGCCAGAGCCAGTGTGATCTACCATGGAACCACAGCTAATCTGAGGAAGATGGTGGAACTTGTTCAGAAAGAAAGAAAATCAACAGAAGAGTATAACATATCTCAACATGACATGGTCAATGGTTATAGGTATGATATGTCGAATAAGCTACTAAGAACAATGACATGTCCATTACCACTAATGTTGTCGTATATTGACAATGTGCATCTAAGGAAAACTCTTGTCAGAAAACTTCCTCTGGAAAAAGTTGGAACTACCAAAATGCATGTCCCCTTGATGCAAATTCGAGTACATTAAATACATGCCCCCCCTAAGAAAGTTGGAAGTCCTAAACTGAACATATAATGGGACGGAGGTAGTAAAGATTAGTATCATAAATACAAAAAGATAGTCAACATATAAAAATTCACATCTTCATACAACCAAACTATACAGGAGAAAATGTAACCCACCATGCATGCTCCTATACTGCCAACGTATCGTATCAGTTCAAGAACTCTTTGAAAGTCCAATGAAATGAAAAATAGTACAGGGGGAAAAACAATAAATATCGATATAAGGACCATATAGGTGCCAGGAACTCAAAAGAACCTGACAATTACCTTGAGATGATCTGGACATTGAAGAGTCCACTAACTTGAAACAATAACTATGGCAAACAAACTTCGGAGGATACTTAATCTAGCACAGAACGACTCACCCTTTACGCAGATATGCTTTGGAAATTGAAGGGTCCAACTCAATTGCTCTGCTTGCATCAGAAACAGCTTCTGCTCATGAAATACGTACAGATGAATCACCAGGTCAAAAATGAAGAAAGCTAAATCAACCAAAGTGAACTGGATGAAACGAATTCGAGGGTCAATGGCCATGGCCAAATGCAAATAGAAAGAATTTTACAAAAATAAAATAAAATAAAAAACCTTTTCTAGAACATAGTTCTAAATATCTTGCAGAAAACACACTTCCAAAATTTCTATCAACACAGGTTGAAAACTTCCAGCTACAAATTCAAAGAAGAAATTAATAAACCACAAATCCACAAAACAAAGTTGGGTAACATGTAGAAGTCATCCATGTTACCAAGAGCTACTTGGTCTAAGCAGGACTCCAAAACCTAAAGTTCTACTCTCAGACAAAAGTGTACAGTTTTACGCAACCAGATTAAAAACTGCAAATTCTAACCAGTACCAAAAGAGCATGGCCGCACAGGAAATTGTAAGACAAAATTTGAAGCATTGATGTTCAAACACTACTTCTACTAAAGGATATGAAAGCACTCTCCATCACACGTAACTCCAAGACAAATGCAAAAAACCTAAGTCAATCTCCATCACATCTACCTCCGAGTCAACAAATGAACAATAACTTCAACTTGCCAAATAGCAGAACCTGTACCAACTTTCCAACGAATCAATGGCCTGAATAACAATCTTCTTTTGTCAATGTACTTGCATTGTTATTACTTGCAAACCTAGGGAAAGATAGAGGAAAACAAACTATATTCTCTTTATTAGACTTCTAGAGGCTCGTCAATTTCATCTGACTGGATGGTTTTACATTAGTGTGGCGAAAGGTTCCCAGTTCCTATTGGTAGCAGATGAAGGAAGTTTATGTACATATCATTCTTTGGCTTCTGAAGTAGTCACATCTATTTGTGTGATACCCTATTCGCAACCTTTTAGCACTTACCATCGAAATTTCCTATAAAAAAAGGTCCAAACCACATATCTCCTTTTAAGGCACGTTTCTAAAAATATAGCGTGGTCTTGTACTCTAGTTTTTGCTGATCCTGTAATTCTCTTCACCTTTATCGTTAATTCGATTTCCAAACCAAACAGGCACCATCTGGTGTTTTTGTTTTGTTTTCACCTTTATTCTTAAATCGATCAATTCCTAGTACGAATTTGCTGCCAAAACTCACGCGTATGAGCAATTCAGCAGCACACAATCTGGCAATCAAATACTAAGACTACTGAATTCCATTGTTCGGGCCCTCAGAAAATGAAAATCCCAACTGCTCAAAGTCTAATCCACGCGCAGGCTGTGAATGAATCTTACAATTTCTACACAAAAACACATTCAACCAGAAAAACTAAACTTTTTTTAAACAGCAATCGAACTTAGGAGGATAAAAGATGTCTGCGTGTGTATCTATTTGTTCGAGAGAGAGGGAGGGAGAGAGGTAAACCAGTGAAATTGCGGAGTTTGATGTTGGCCTGAGCGCGGTCGGCGTAGAGCTCGGCGTTCTTAGGGTCCATAGAGATGGCTTGAGAGTAGAGGTCAACGGCGAGTTCGAAGTGGTCGTCGATGAAGGCCTCTTTAGCCCTAGTTTCCGCATCCGACGCCATCCGATTGGTATACTGAACTGTGCAAGAACAGAGGAGAAGTCGACGGAGATCTTATCGAAACGAGAAGGAATGCTCTACTTGACTTGGAACTGATAAAGATAATGGATACAGGAAACCACTGAGAAAAACAAATCAGTGCCCTCGAAGCGACGTCCAAGTCCAACCTTGTGGTTTTATTAGTCCGGCCCGAAACAAAGAGGTACTCTATCAAAACTGATTTTTTAAGTCCGGCCCGAAACAAAGTGGTACTACTAAATGTCCCAAGACCTCAAGCCTTAAAGAGTTGGATTTAGTCATTTATTAAATGAGTCTCTCTCAACGAGCCGAGTTTCTGTCGAACGAGTCAAGCTTGCGAGATGCTCGGTTTGTTTATAGCCCTACTTGTAGTAATTTCTTTCTGAACATAAAGGTCAACTTGGAATGGTTAGGTGTTTTTTCCCCTCAGGGTCAGGCCCTCAATTCATGTTCTCCAGGTTCCTTCCATTACTATGGGTCCAAGACTAAGGATGTATGAGTTTCAACTCAATGTGTGTGGAGAATGAGTGTTTGGGGCCGAGTAATCTCTCCCGGTTAATATCTTATTGTAAGACATATCTTGCTTTGCATATAAGGATATCGAGCATGTTACTTTTATAGCACCTTTGGATTGTGAGAAATGATGAAATAAGAAAACGGAGCCCGAGTTTTTTGCGGTTTGGGCCGACATTTGTTTGGTTACACATTCGTCTTCCTTTGAATTAAAAAGTTAAGTTTAGCAGTACAATTCACCAAAGAAAATCGTTTTCCCTGGCAAACCCTTTCCATTAACAGGATTTTTCCACCAGTGTTCATGTTTTTCCTGCTCTTCCATTTTCTTTTACTTCAATGTACTGTAAAAGACTGGATGTTTCAAACAAGACTTTACCCATTTGCTATAACACCAGAAATTGGACAAACAGGACCGCCTGGTTCGAATTGACAATACCTGTCTGGTTGGAAGCCATTCTTTCAATGCAGAAGAAAAGTGGCTACAGGCCATTTTTAGAAGCTGAAATTGCCGGCCATTTCATAGAATAGGCCTATATCTTAAATTGGAACAGCTGAAGAAGCAAAACTCGCCTCTCTGTTGTGGCTACAAATTCCAGAAAAAGAAGAGAGGCGAAAACAGAAGACGTAGAATATACCCTACACGTGAGCCATTTCAGTACAATTCCACAGACGTACACACCCACACACAGGAGCATGCACCAACAAGGCCTGCTAACATCAACTGGTGCTAATGAAATGTAAACAAGCATAAATTTTCAGTTAAAAAGGCATACCAACAGGAGATTATCAACTCGGTTGCTTTTCTGAATAATTATTTGGTCAGTTCAAGCTTTGATTCTGACAACAAAAGTCTGTTCACATTCAGCAAACTCACATTTTGAAGTAACGACCAAGAACCATTAAGATGGCAAGGATACAGCTTTGATAGCTAAGATATCTATCTATGAATATCCAAAAAATGAGTTCCAGCGGCACAGTACTACTCCTTTGGTTGCGCATCCCCAGATGTTATTGCAGGTTCATCCTTTTTTGAGCTGGAAATAGCATCCTGCAACGTGTCGGAATTAACAGCATCCAACGTCTTGTAGAACTCCTCGGGAAGAGGCCCAGGTCGGTGTAGTGGAACATGCTTAGGAACTGGAGCATCATCCTCAATAACTTCACATTCATAATCATCAGGCACACCCCATGGATCCCACTCTGCAATCCAATAAGAAAAATCCCTACTGTTAAGATTTTTGAGAGGTTTCCGTAAAAAGGATAACCCTTAAGTAACATACAGTTGTTGCATAAATATAGTATAACCCTTTGAAGTGAGGTGTAATAATTTTGCGGTCTCATCAATAAGATAGAATTACTAACTGTATGGTGAGAGTTCAATCACATGCAAGTTTTCAGTCCATCACAGTGTCCATCCTGTAGCTCAATAGCTAACGAGATAAAGCAAGGTGCAAGCAAACTCTTAAAGAACCTTTCCCAGGAATTATTTATTAAACATCAATTCATCTTCACCTCATAATAGTATCATTTGCCCATTAGGAAAGCACAGCATGGAGAAATTCAAAACTATGGGAGACACCAAACTATGACACTGGAAGGAGGCATGCCAACATTAAGACAGTATACATGTAGGCCCCGTTTGATAATCGGCTCCAGCCATGGGATTGGACTACTAATGGGAATGGACGGCTAATTCTTTGTTTGCTTTCATTTTCAATGGCTGGACTAGCATACCCATGGGACTGTGAGTCCTGGGACTAAGGTGGATTACTAATACCTACTGGGACATGGTATTAACAATCTAGTCCGGAGTTCCACCAATACAATGACAAAAGTACCCATGGCTCTCTCAACTAATTATTCTTTGTTTGGTTCTACGACTATCTTAGGGCTCATACATGAGGATTTTAGAGCCAAAAATTAATTATGACCCTTTAAAATAAAATGATCAAAAAAATAAAATTTTCACACTGGTTCAAACGGATTGAAAATTGGAGCACTTAATTTTTTTAGACTGTTTATATATTAAGTACTTCAATTTTCAATCCGTTTAAACTGGTGCGAAAATTTTATTTTTTTTATCATTTTATTCTAAAAAGTCAAAATTATTTTTTGATTTTGAGGCTCTCATGTACGAGCCCTAAGATAGTCATAGAAGCAAATAAAGAACAAATATTTAATTATGAGAGCCCTACATACAAAATTTAACTATCACCCTTTAGAATAATATAATCTACAAAATAACATCTTCGCACATGTTCAAACGAGTTGAAAAATAGAGCACTTAATTTTTTTTATCATATGTTATTCTTCAATTTTGCATAGGTGGCAAAAATGGAAATGTTTACTATCTATCCAATCCTATCCCATACGAAACAAACATGATATTAATAATCTCATCATCTAATCCCACCTCAAACAAACATACTCATTATTAATCCCTTCTCATTACCAATCCCAATCCTAATCCCATCTCCTTACGAATCCCAACCCTCTAATACTTTTATCAAACGAGGCCATAGGACATTCCTAGAAGCCCTCAGCATCCCTTTTTCAGCTTAAGACTCCATCATCCACAATAAACAAAATTACCTCCGACAGAGAATCTTTATTGTCAAAATTCCATGTTTGAATTATTGCTTTGTTGTATTAGCGTGTCTAAACTATGTCTTAGCTATCTTTTGTGGAGTACTTGTATGGGGCCAACTAGAGTGTTTAATCCTGATTAAAAAAAAAAAAAAAAACTAGAGTATTTAATTCTGGACCTGAAGTTCCAATACAGAGGTCAAATTTTGAACAGGGCAACTGTGAACCTGATGAGCTTATGGCTATAAAGAAATGGAGCAAGCAGCAACTAACAAGGGTGTTAAATGACCAATTTGCAACACCCCAAATATTATCAATTATCAAGTACTTAAACAAGACGGGATGAATAGAATCTCTACCATAGAGTGAATTGCATGTTTCCACGACGGCAATACTACTTGCACAAGCTATTCGATCAATATCCAGAAACAGTAACCCATTACCTCAACGGTATACCTTCCTCTTTATAGGAGTTGGATACACAATTTCACTGCACTTAATTGCAGCAACAATACCACTAGGCCAATCGCCCCGAAGGCGGTTCTTGGAATACCATATCGCATAAAATAAGTTGACGCAATATAAAGAATTCAAACGCACCAGTTCCTCCGTACCGATCTCTCCTAGTTCCCATGTACCCAGGTGTTTTGAGCCGCTAGATTGTGCATTATAATTTCAGTGTTTTAAAAACTGTCATGTAATCTAACAGTTAAAATGTACGGAAACGGAGGTTTAGGGAAAAACCGGTACAGAGGATTTGATCCCAAATGGTTTATTACGTGCAATGAAGATGAAGGTAGCAACAACAAAGAGCAAATACACAAATCATGCAAGAGGCACCTAAACAATTATTTGAAGGCAATGTGAAGCCACTCACGGTGACAAAGCAACCCTGCATTCCACAACAATAATTACCATGAACAAGAGATAAGATGAAAGCAAAACGGGTGTAAATGACTCTAAAATGGGTTAAAAACTGTTATGTCCTCATCTCTCAAATTGGCCAGAACCTTTTTTGAGAAGCACATTGGTTCCAATTACACCTTACAATATGAATTTGACAACCTTAATTCCAGGAAATTCTTACAATTTGCATTCACCAACCCCAGTTTCAAACCCTCACATGGCATCTACCTCAAAAGGAAGACAATCATGCGAGCATGTATCATCTCAACAAGCAGATGGCCCAAATTCTCAAAGAATGCACAAATAGACAGGATTTAGCCATTGCTGCAGAAAAGCTAACCAGAATAAAACTAGAAACAATTCAATCTTGTCTAATTCCAGTCTGGTGCAATAAAATAAAATAAAAACTAAGAGCTTGGTTGGTTTTGATAAAATCTGAATCAGGTCATTACAGAACCTGATACCTCAGAAACATATAATCTAACACTGAAAATTTTCTTTATCAGTCTCAGGATAGGTCATTTACCTAATGCGAAATTGGGAGTTACTCTTGACTCTTCGGCACTTAAATTGTGATGGAACTCAATTGCAAATCCACAGATCTCGAATAAACCTAATTCAAAACGAAATATTTCCATTCGCGAAAAACTAACAGGCTTTACCTTTTCTAATTGCTCTTTCTTTTTCCCTACATTTCATCACCAATCAACGGAACACCAGATCTCAATTTTCGATACCAATGCATTCAAACAAGACAAAGCAAACAATTATCATAAACATGTATATATAGAGAGAGAGTTGAGATGTACGGACCGATCATCTTGTCGATGAGTTTGAGTTCGTCCTGGGCCTCTTCGATGAGCTCTTCGACCTGGCCACAGCCCAGGCGCTTCTCGATCGTCTCCCAGTCCTCTTCCTCCTGGCAGACCTTGAGGCGGTGGCGGGTGAAGCTCTCCACGGACTTCCGGTAACCCTCGTCTTCAGGCACGGCCTCGATCTCCTTTAGGGTTTTGGCGTACAGTTTGATCAGCACCTCCCTCGCGTTGGGGACCACCTCTAAACCGACGATCCCCGTCGTCTCCTTCACCTTGGCCATCAACGGCCTCGCCACCATTCTTAGAAACATCTCCTCTCTCTCTCTCTCTCTCTCTCTCTCTCCACTTCGCTCTTTCCCTCAGTTGCTCAGACTCTCAGAGAGGAGACCATTCTGGGGTCTAGCTTAAAGTTTGTAGTCTGTCTATTACCCAATCGCAACCCATCAGTCTGACGTCTGTTAGGGCTGGTTTGGTAGGAGTAATATTCAGCGTTTTCCCTCTTTAAGCCAAAAACAAAAAACATTATTTGGTGCACACATATGTTTTCAAGCACCGAAAAAAATTGTTCGAGCGAGAAAAAAGTTAGGGTACAAGAACGCGATGGGAGAAATTACCCGATAGATTCAACAGGAGTAGGTAGTGGTGATTCTGGGGATCATTGAAAGTGCTTGTTGACTGTCGAAGAAGCAGGTAGCTGAAGGATTGTTTAAAATGAGAGTCGTAGGTCGAACACTGGTGCCTGTTAAGTGAGCCTGTTTGTTGTTAGCCTTGCAATCGTTGATCAACTTCAAGCCAAAGGTGTCGAGGGAAAGGCTTGTACACATTTGTAATTCGCATATGAATTTTTTTTTTTCCTATCATTTTTAGTTCTTACCAAATTGCACTGACATTCTCTATCATTTCAAAGTCTTCTAAAATTATAAAAATAACGTTGATAAGTTCTTTTGTCGAACACCACGCTAGTATGGTTGGTTCATTACTTTTCACTCGAAGGTTCCTAAGTTCGAGCTCTCATACAGGAGGTGCTCGGTATCCTTATCGAATGTATATATGTCCCAATTTGCTCGTGGTTGAAATCCAAACTGGCATGGGCACACTTGGACTGGGCCGTGTATGCATCGGCCACAATTGGACTGGATCGTTCCATTGCAGGAGATATAGATTACTTCACATTCCTTGGTATCCTTTTAATTTGAGTTATTTTCACTTTTTCCCCAAATGGTACTACTACGGAAATTTGGCCAGCTTTAGATTATTTCATTTTGATCCATCAATTTTATTGAACTTTCATAAACGTTGCCTAATTGTCAAGGACTAAATCGGAACGTTCTACAAGGACTAAATCGGAAAAAGAAAAGAATTAGGACCAAACTAAAAGTATAGGTTATACTACTACCCAATGCAAATGATCTAAATGTCTAGGGTAATTTAGGCCTCAAAATAGAAAGCAACACGTGAAATAAATTCAATCAATACCCGGATTTGTAAAACTAGGGGCGGGCATAATACTCTTTATGCGGTTATCTTCAACTAGGTATTTTTATACACCATGAGAAACAAACAAAAAGAGCTATGTTTTCTTTGCTCATCGGTATCTCCGCCTTTAACATGATATGCGATGAAACAAAAGGAG
>BPLS01000141.1:612413-623756 GCA_019656275.1 Rhododendron kiyosumense
TTAGCACCATTTCTTACGGTTTCCGTTGGTTAAATTGAAATCTCATGTTGTATATTAGATGCACAATCATTTATTTCGATGTTTGTTGTCATTTTTTTGATCTAATGTCATGCTCATAATTTTCGTACAATATTTCATGCAATTCTAGTGAAACTTCCCCCAAATATTTGATTGTATTTATCCATTTCTTACATTCAAATTTCATCTTTCAAATTTTCCTAGTTACTTTTGCGACGATCATATCTCTTTCCATGTGACATGGCCTACAAATGGTATCATGATAAGACGATCAACATGATGTATCGAAGTAGCCGCTATACGATGTATCAGGTACGATTTGAATCTCCCATTTCTTTCTTGTTTCTCAATAATCAATTTGGAAACGTAGGATTCTAAAGTAGATATACTTAGTATAACCTCGTCGTCGTCGTCGATCTAATGCCGATTTCAAAGCATTAGATCCTTCGTGATTTTTTCTTTCTTTGTATTTCCTATTCAAGACCCATAAAGATTTTTTTAGATATGGTAACGTAGGTCTCATTACGGTTCAGATCACATGATACTTAACCCTACGTATAACTTTCTGTGCGATACATGCCAACTTCATAACTAGCTACATATGAAGTCCATTATATACGGAGTATTCAGAAACTAAAAATTCTTATTTTTCTCACTTAATTCATTTCCTTGTTCTTGTACTATAATATTCTTCTTCTTCTTCTTTTTTATATCTTCCTTCACAATTCCTATCAAATCAGATTATTAATGACTATGTAAACCCCGTAAAACATCCATGCACTGTATTCGTTAATTCACGACTCCATTAGCAAATTTATGAATTATGATTAGTCTGATAACAGATAATTAATTAAGTATAGGCAAGATCATCAATCTCTCTGAGTATGATATTGATTAGCCACAACCGATTTGGCTTGAACTTGATAGTATTATAATGGCATGTCATTAATTAGATAGATTAATTTGGATGTTTCCCTCTTGGATCAATGGGGCCAGGTTTGCCTTTTAATACTATCGTTTGTCTAGAGGAAAAAAATTAAAAAGTAAAATCACGATCAAAAATTAAAATTTGATATTTGTATACTTTTCCGGTTCGTTTCTTGCCATCATCGTTCGTTTTTTGTTTTGTCAATTTTTTTTATGTCCAATTGATATTTGTATACTTTTCCGGTTCCTCACATTAAGACTAAAAATTTAAAATATTAGGCCCCATTCCGTCAAGGTTCTTATTTTTAAGTACTTATTTTTCACTTAACGAGACATATTATTCTCTAGTAATACATTACTTTTAATTCAAAAAATAATTACTTATTTTTCTTAGCAGAACGAGGCTTAAATACAAAAAACTACTCACTTATCTAAAAACTATGTAACTATGATTGCAAGAAAACTCCACGCAAAATGATTTTTTTAAGAGGGGTTGCTGAATGTCATTATCTATTTATGAGATACAATTTACTTAAATCAAGTGGTATGATACCCATTACCCAATAAAATATATTTGACCTATGTAGATCAATAAATAAAAAATGTTTGACTGTGTGAATTGAACAGACAAAAAGGAGATCTAGTGCTTGAGTGTGGATGATGTCGTGGAAATTGAAAAGTATTGTGCCGAAAACCGACAACTTTCATGTACCGATTTGGAGTATCCTATTTTGCACATAATAAAGGTAAAACAAAAAAAAAAGGGATTAATTAAATGCATTTCGATTATTTCTATTATCTACGATGCCATTCATCAAAAAATAAAAAATCTTCACAATATCGTCGTTGTTACTTATGTATATTATTTTCTTCAATATTCAATAAACTCATTGGATTTTACACTTTTGAGGAAAAATTCTAACACTGCCGACATATTGGTTAGTCTCAATATATATGGATGTCAAAAGTGTAAAGAGGAGTGTGTAAGTGTTTATTACAAGTGTGGATTGCGATATAATATGTCCGTGGATGCCAAATATTTCAACTCCGTAGCTAAGTGACATAACTTCCTTGTACTACTGACTCGACGACTTTTTCATGCGTTACTGCATGCGCATGCAAGACACATCTCTAAATTCAATATATCTCTAAAGATCTTAAAGGTAGTATTTATTATTGAGATCATGGTAGATTGTGAAGATCACGTAAGTCTTATCTCAATTATAACTTTTCTTAACCACTTTTGTCTTATGGATGCGTTCTGTATTACAATGTGTCTTCTTCAAAAAAGTCTGATCTATTTGATCAGACAAAGCACCAAAAGTCAAACATGTTACTTCAGCTATTGCAAATTGTCCTGAAATGGTGAAGATGGGATAGCTAATTCAAAATTGAAAACAGTTGCTGATATGATATATATTGTCTGTGCAAAATGAAATAAATTAAAGGCAAAAGAAAAAGGAAAAAAAAGACCCAAAAAAAGGTCAAAAGGTGGTGGAGAGGGAAGAGATTCTTCCTACAATATCCTCTCCAGTCCACTTGGCGCACAAAGATGAAAAAGTGGACCCGAGAAAAAAACTAGTCCAACTTTAGCGGCCACTCAGCAACCGCCACCACCACCGGCGGCGGCGGCGGAGAAGTTCCACGGATATAGCGAATTATCGCGAGTCTGAAACCGAGTCGAACCCGAATTAGCTCTTCTGAGTTCTTCAAACCCTTTGAGTATATCTTCACTCATAACCATATTCGGTATCAAAACAACCTCGTCGCACTCCGTTTCCCCCATCTCATAGTCTTCCTCGTCGTCCAAAATCTCTATAGTTTCGGTTAGGGAATTCTCGGGAGGCGCGGCACTACTTTCGCCTTCAATCAACGGGGTGGAGGGAGAAAGACTCGAGGCGGAGATGGGCGACGAGGAGGAGCAGGGTGGGTTGGCTGCGGTGCCCGCCGCGGAGGGTGGTTCGGACGAGGCTCCGGCGGCGGTGGGTCTTGATGAGAACTTGGCGCGGGTGGTTCCGGCTAGGGAATTGCGGTGCGTCGGACGGGGGTGGGTGTGCTCGCCGGAGTAGGAGACGACGTAGATGTCGGGATCGGATGGGCTTTTCTCCACTTGCTTCCTCGCACCGCAACCTTTGGAGGTGCTGCATCTGTAGTAGTTCCTGCAGCGTCCATCCCAACCATTAAATTCAACAAAGTCGAAAACCATGGAATTTTTGCAGTGAAAGTAAAAGGATTAATTACACTTCGCACCTTTGCATTTGACTATGATTCTTATTGTTACATTCTTTTTGTACTTCGTGCACCTCTGCGTTTGATTATGATTTTTATTGTGACATTATTTTTTGTAATCTCTTGCCCTATTATTAGGAGCGATATGAGAGGTTACATGTTGCAACGGTAGCAAAAGTAAACGATATTCGAATTCATACATTGTGCCTGAAAGAGTGTCTCGATCCCTAGGCTAATCTCTTAGTGATCACATTCAATTATCTCTTGCAATATTTTCTTTGATCTAATATGGTGACATTTGATCAATTACATTCTAAGTCAAATTTAGAGTAATCGTTCCACGTGAAATATTTTGTGCATCATTAACACTCTTTCATTCTTGCCAAAATTTGTTTTGGTCCAATCACTTCAATTATCGTCAACTCGCTACCCATCATGTAGTTATTCTCCTAAGCAATGGAATGGGTGGCGCACATGTGCAAATTTTTGTCCGCTTTATTTTTTCGATAACTCAAGATATTCAAATCGATTTACGCAAAATTTGATTTGACTAAGGCTCCGTTCCAGAATGATAAATAAGTACTTATTTTTTAAGAAAGTAATTTCAAGCTCAAAAATTATATGCTTATGCAGATAATTTTTCTATTAATATGGATCTTGTTTGATAGATCTCATTGAGATCTTTAATACTGGGTAAAAAATTGAAAAATTATTTTCCATTTACATTATTTTTGAGTTTGAAAATATAAAGTAAGTACTTATTTTTTAAGAAGATGTTCTAAAATGCCACACAGAGATAGAGGTAGCTTTGCATCACGAGTCACTCACTTAAAAGTGTAACGATATCACTACTTAAAGTGGAAAGGCAAAAAGTGAGGTTTTGGCAAAAGTAAGGGGCCACAAGTGCAATTAACGCAAAAGTGTAGAAAACACGTAAAGTATGAGACCATGGAAAGTGCTTGCGAAAACTCCCGGGAAAAAAATACCTCGGGTACGGCGAACCTTTGATCGGTTTCTGACCGTACTTCCTCCACGCCCACGAATCTCCCAACAGTTCCTCGTGGCTCATCTGACGCACCAACTTCGTCTGTTGATTCTTCCTGCCAAAAAAAAAAGAACGATCGAATAAATTTCGCAATCTAGCTAATCGGAATTGGAATCCTTTTCTCATGCATTCTGAGTTTAATACTTTATTTACTTGTGAGAATCGTGCCGCATAATTTTAGACGGTGAAAAAATGAATTTCATTTTAGGCTCTGAAATTAGTAAAGGACCTGGGCATCTGTTTGTAGGGGGAAAAAAACAACTGAATTTCATGTTACATTTGTGAAAAATGTGGTTTGAGCATCAATTCCCGGAGAAAAAATTGGTAATTAATCAGACCTTCTTCGAGATCGAACGGTGGCCGGTAAAGCAAGAGAAGAACCGGCCCGAGTGTTCTTGATCAACTGAGGAGTTATTTGTTGTTCTTCTTGCACCATCGTTTGTGGTGGTGGTGGCGGCGGCGCCGGTAGTGATTGCGCCTCTTGTTGGGTTGGGGGAATTGAGGAAGTACAGGGGTTGTTTGGCCGTGGCTTCAGGAAATTAAAACTCCGGTAAATTTCTTCCAAACCTTCGCATTCGTAATCCGAGTTATCCCCGAAACCCGGATAGTAAAACGGGGTGTCGTCGTCGTTGGTAAAGGTGAGAGAAGCCAAATCCAGTGACGGATCCTCAACGCTGTTGGTTTGGCCGTTAACGGTGACGGTTGCGGAGGTGGAGGCGGCGGTGGTGCAGCCGCTCACCACCGCATGCAAATCCCACCCGTCGGCCATTAAACAAAAGGGGAGCCTCGGAACTCGAGATTGGTAATCCCACAAACCGTTTTCGGTCCCCGTTAATCACACGTGTACCTGCGTCTGCCCCTGTTTCACCTGCGTGCGCATGTTGGGTAGAGAGAGATGGAGGGGAAGAGAGAGAAAAGACGCTGACTTTGGAGGTTAAAACAGAGAGATTGAGAGAGAGAGAGAAAGAGAGAGAGGTGGAGCACTGACCAGGAATTGTTTATTATTTATACTGAAGGAAAGCGGTATCAGTGTTTGGCTTGTCTTCTCAAAAAGAGTTTCCTTTTTTTTCTTCCGAAAATGTTCGAGTCAGTTTACGGTCGTTTTAACTCCTTTTTTTCTTTGTTTTTTTCGAAAATGTTCGAGTCAATTTATGGTCGTTTTAACTTCTTTTTTTCTCTGTCAACAAAAATCATTCATGATCAGATTTAGGGATTTTTTTTGTCATTTATTAATTCTAATCTACTATATCATAAGGAATTTGGGTAGGAAAATAAGTGTTTACAAAAATCGAACTATACCCATGTATATAAGAGTATAAGGGTATTTTTCTCTTACAACTTGATCCGAAGAAATTGCTAACCAATTGTTTGGATTGCTTTTTAAAAAAAAAAATTCTCAACTCAAAAAATATTTATTACCACTACTTTCAATCATTACTCATTCTTATCTTCAATCATTATTTTCATTTCTCTCTCTATCTCTCCAATCATTACCTATATTTTCAATCATTACTTTCATTTCTCTTAACTCATAATCCTACAAAAATTTTCAAAATTTTCTTAAAAACTCATTCAAACACAGCATTAAATTTTGGACTCAGAAAGTGCAACTTGAGCTACACAAAGGGTTCTTCTCAGAAGAAGAGTTGCTTTTACTCTTTTCTCTCTCCCTCTCTAGAAAGCAACTTTTTGCTTTTCCATTGACTTGCAAAAATGTCAAAAGGGTGGCCAATGTGTATGCAGTGTGCCTATGTGGATGCGTAATGCGCTGCCGCATCTATGCTATGGTTCGAACGTCTTAAGACGGAGGATTCCCACGCGCATAGTCCCCGCGTCAATTTTATATATTGTATATATATAGAAATCCAGTTTCTTTATTTTTCTTAAAAAATCAAAAATTTCAAGTTGTCCTCTTATCAACTCTTTTCATATTGATGATGAGAATTGGATACGAATTCGTTAAAATAGACCATGTTAAGAGCATTCACAATATAATAATCAAAATTAAAATGTTGCTAAAGTTAGCAATATTTACTCAAAAAAGTACTCATATTATTATAATCAAACTTACCAACCTCTTAGCAACTCATCAAATTTTGATTTTTGAATAATCAAAACTAGCAACTTTTTTGCCAATAATCAAATCTAATGGTCCTCACATTTTCTCAATCAAGTACACTCATCATTACATAAAAACTTTTTCTTTCTTCCCATCTCTCTCTCTCTCTCAACAATGTTTCCAGAAAATTAGTTTTGAAAATTGTTTTTTTTTTAGAAACTTTAAAAAAACAGTATTTACAAGAAAACTTTTTTTTAAAGTGTTTTTACACAATTTTTTTTTTAAAAAGCGTTTCCAACTATTTTTCAAAAAAAAAAAAACTGTTTTTTTAAAACTGTTTTCTTTTGAAAAAAACTATTTTCATTTTTTTTCACTAAACTATTTTCTTAAAAAAAACTTTTATTTTTTTTCAAAAAGAGTATTCGAATTATTGTCAAAATTTTTTTGCCTTGTTCTCTTTACAATTCAAAAAGAATTTTTCAAAATTTTTTTCCTAAATTCCCCATACTTCCAACATTTCTCTCTATCTCTCTCCACTTATTACCCCTACTAATTTTCAAAAAAAATTTCAAACACCAATCCAATCATAGCATTAGTTTTTAGAATTTTGTAGTTTAAAAAGGTAATGTGGCAAGTTTTGGTTATCCAATTTTGATTATTACATTGTGGATTACTACATTGCTAACCTTAGTAATGTCTTAAATGGATAACCAAAAGATGATGTAGCAATTTTTGGTTATCCAATTTTGATTATTACATTGCGGATACTCTAACGAACCGTGCAATTGATTCTTTAGGAACTAATTCTTTCTTTTTTTTCCTCATTGATCCCTAATCTGCTCTAACCTAAGGGGAAGGGAGGCACTAGTGGGGCTCAAAATCCACCACTTCGATCATGAACTGAGTATGAGCTCCCTTATCAGCTGAGCTACCACCCATGTTCTTTAGGAACTAATTTAGGCGTGCATAAGGCGATTCAAATACCCTAAAATATGAAGGAAAACCATGTTGGGAAAAACTCGGCAATCGCAAAATATTTCAGAGAACAATTTCATTAACAACGATACAATTACAAGAATGAATCAAAATATAGAATACAAAACCAGTAGACAACGTGTAAGAACGAGATACAAACAGAATTTTCTGAATATCAAATTGAGTCCTATGTGATACCACAGTCTCCTTAAGAAAGATTCGCCGCCTACCGTCGGTGTTGTAGGATCTTGTTGGGCATCTTCCTCCGAGGGTTGGCTCGGCTAAACCGCAAAATGTCGGAACACCACTGTCGACTGTATTGGCGAACTGACTACCGCCTGCCTCTCTCTTTCAAGAACGAATATCAGAGTATGCTGGAATGTTGTAAATTTGCTTGTGCTTTCTCCAAAACTATGAGTCCCCTTTTATAGAGTGAGGGTGGCCTATGATGCAACTCGTGGAGATGAATGCTGCCATTAACAGGTGAATGAATTCTACCAATAAATAGGGAGGTTATGGGGATTACATGATCCACACATCAATACTATTAGAACATATGTGAATGTTGAATCCCATATCGAATAAATAGAAAAAGAGTTGGACCTTAATATACAATTGGATGGCTCGTCACTTACAAGATTTAGCCTTTTAAGTGGATATGGATCATTCAGTGTATATTGGGCCCAAGTAATGTGGTGGATTCGTTGCCGGTAGTCTTATACAAATTGAGCCTTAAACACGCAATGGCGGGTCGATGCATCGGACGAACTCCCAACAAATACGTCTATTGATTGTGGTGCGTCCAGATACAATGAACCCAGAACATGCACGGTTGCCTCGGGAGACCCTGCGGTAGCCCCTATTTCATTCATCTGAAATTCCGTAAATTTCCAACAAACCAATCATGTTATGCTATCCAGTTTTTTTGATATTTGCCACAAAAAACAAAAAGGGCGTTTTAAATTTCATGATATCGAATTATTTGTGGGGAGGCTGGCCATTGCCGTCAACCCAGTGGAGTGGGCGTGAGGGTCATTTAGCTCTTGTAGGGGGCCCATGAAATAAAGAAAAGGTGTTTTCTCCCTCATCTCCATATCTCTCTCTGTTTTTCTTTCCAATTCTCATCTCTATATCTCTAAAGCTAAAGCTGCAGTGCTACGGTATCAATATGGCCGTTGCGGTGCGGTGGACGGGTGGTTGTTCGAGGCATGCTCCAAACCAAACCTAGAAAAATTACCAAGTGTTCCTCAAGCACCGCCATGGGCAGACATACAGAGTGCTCAACTCCTGCACAACTCCAAATATTCTTACTAATTATACTCCATTAGTTTTTGAGGTCAGTGTCAAAAAGTTCTATAAGATCACCCCAACAAATCTCTCTCGAAAAAAAAAAAAGTTAATAAAATTTCTATATATGTGTGGAAAAGCCTCCTATAATTTCAATTCATCAAACGTTTTTGGTTGTAGATACGATATTGAATAGCGGTGTATACGTATACATATACACATGCTTTCGTCTCGTTCTCATAACTAGGTAGTTACAAAATATTTGGATTGTAGTATGTATGTTTTTTTGTTACTAATGTAGAAACACATGAGCTTATTCGTTTTGAATTTTGGAATTCTGGATTCTCTCTCAACACATGATTTCCAATAAAAATCTTCTCTCATCATTTTTCTTTCTATCTCTCTCCACTCAAAAACCAAAACAAACAAGCCCCCGATGACATGACTCGTGAGTCGTGCCTCTGCTGATGAGTACAAATTTTGCGTCAAACGCCACTGAGCTGCAGCGCAATATCTCACAGCAATTTCCAACCTCACATATAAGCATCACTACAAAGTTTTTGTGGGTTTCAGACCAATGAATGACGAGGATGGTCTTAAAACACAGCATTTCGATAAGGAGCATTATTACTATAAGGATCGGAGCATTAACATTACTGAGTGCAGCAATACTTCACTTTTACAGGCAACCCAAGTACTCCCAACACCCTACTATGCATGATAGTATATGGACCAATAACAGCCGTACGATGGAAGAACGAGCTAGCCTGTTTATCCCAATTTGGTGGGTCCACCACGCCACATTCAAGGGCGTAAAAGGAAGGAAGGAAGAGTAATTCCTACTACTACAGTAACGTTGTTCCCATGATTGGGGTCTCGAAGAATTTGTGGGCGTTAATTGATTAAATTAGAATTGTGTTTCCTTAAGCGAGCAAGTGATGCTCTTTCTTTTGTCAGGGAATCCTGCATTTCTAACGGTGGTAGTGGATTTATAGTTGTCTACAGAGCTAATTAGGGCCGTTGAAAAGTTTTTGGACGGTCTGGATGTAGATGAAATTTTTTTGGAGAAAAGTTAATAACACTTTTGTACGGTTGCAATTGATGCTGCTGTAAAAAAGTTGTTTCTCTAATTTCTGTTATGTTGTGATAAAATGCACAGTAACCTTCTTACCGGTCACCACTAGAAGTATAACTAGCTCTTTATGGGGAGAGGGAATATTGTCCACATTGGATCACCGAAGCGAAATGGGAGGTTTGCCACGTAAGACACTTCTTTTGCGCGTGCGCGCGCTCTCTCTCTCTCTCTCTGTTTTTTCTCTTTTTCTTTTTCGATCAATAATGGAGATTGACAATAGAGTTTAATTATACTTTGAAGTTTGAAGTTTGAACACAAACATCCCAACACAAGGCGTTTAATGCATGTTTCTCCTTTATAGTGCATTCCTGACTTCTTAGGAGTCTAAAACGGAATTTAAAGATCGAGTCTTTTTTATTAGACTATTATACAAGATATAGGACCCCTAAAATTTGAGTCCTTTTTTAGAGCATAAACCAACCGTCACTTCGGTTTTAACCCAGAACCAACTCTATGCTTTCGCATGACCTGCGTGCATCAAACGTATCCAAATCATATTTGTGTTCAAGTTTTGCAATCCAATGTTCTTATCCCTAAGAAAATTCAAAATGCATATCTACAAGTGTACAACTAAGCTCAACAATTAGATTGCTAGTTGTTACGATGGGAAGATTTATGTTTGGACTATGAATTTAAAATGGATTTTATGAAAAGAAAAAAGCAATAATACCATACAAAAATTAGCACTACTTTTTCTTTCTTCTTTACCCTAGGAAAGTCTCTCCACAATCTCACCAACTATTAACAAAGGTTATTCAACTTTTTTTTTTTAAGTGATCATGGCCTATGCATCTTTCTTTGTAAAGAATTGTTTGTCGTTCTGCTGTTCTTCTTCTTCTTCTTCCACATTAATTCCATTACCCACTTCGATTTTAGAGATCTATAAAAACATTTAAAATTGACAAGATCCTCTAGCATGTACTTTTCAGAAAGGAAAAATGCTAAAGCTTGCCTAAAAGATGCATGCTGGATGGTTGAAACGTGTGCACAAAATTTAAAGAATAGTACTGCACGAAATTCATTAAGCAATTAATTTCTAAGAGAAAGTGTACTCGATGATGCTATAAAATGGATTTGTCAAAATCATTTTATGACTTCTTGTAGGGTCAAAAAAAAGTATATAGTCTCAAATTCAAACTATTAGATTAAACCCATCTCGATCATTTTTCAATACAGACCTCTTTTCTTCCGATCGTTAACAATTGCTAGCTAGATGACGTGACAAGTTAGGCGAAACCGAAGTTACTGTCAGCACTATATATAAATGACTTTGCCACTTTCAAGTAGCAACTTTAACTTACGGTTAGAGTATCAACTTTTACTAATTAACTCATGAGTGCACTTGCTCCGAAGAAACGATGCACGCTAGCTCACAAATACCAAGGAAATGTAAAAAAAAAAAGAAAAAGAAACGTTTCTTCAAGTGATATTCCATCATCCATTGGAGGGTGACTTGGATTCATTCACTGTGCCAAGAGAGGTGTGAAAGAAGGCGCGCGGCCTTTTTGGTTCAATTAATCCCCCCCGCCCCCCTTTTTTTTTGGGCATGTGGAGCGCATGCATGAGTTTATATTGTTTCGAAGATTATGATGACAAACAGGAAAAGGTATCGAGAGAGAGAGAGAGAGAGAGAGAGAGAGAGAGAGAGAGAGAGAGAGAGATAAGAAG
>BPLS01000141.1:623766-635161 GCA_019656275.1 Rhododendron kiyosumense
CATTAAGGAGTACTAAGGACCACCACTATACTACTACGAGTAAACCTACAAACGTTTTCCAATTGCAACATTTGGTTCCGTGAATGAGATCATGACTGATTGATTTAGTTCCTCAAACTCCTTTTTCTCTCTCTCTCTCTGAATGAGATGTCTGATTGATTCTCAAACTCCTTTCTCTACTCTCTCTCTCTCTCTCTCTTTCCAATGAGATGTCTGAATTGATATAATGTTTTGTTCTTTTTACAATTCAAAAAGAAATTTTCAAATTTTTTGTTCCTAAATTCATCTTACTTCCAACATTTCTCTCTCTATCTCTCTCCACTTATTATCCTTACTATTTTTCAAAAAAAAATTTAAACACCAATCCAAACATAACATAGTTCCTCAAAGTACTTAACAAGTGATTAAAAATATATAGTGTAGGAATTAACAAGTGATTAAAAAAATATCAGAAGATATAAGAGTTTAAAAAATAACACAAATATCAAAATTGTAGTCAAGATTGGGTCATTATGGTAGGATAAGACGAGTACTTTTGGCCTCTTATTCATACGGGTTAGCTAGATGGGATTAAACAAATAGATGAAAGTTGAGAGAGAGAGAGAGAGATGTAGAGGTGGGTTTGGCAACACATTGAGGTTACTGGAAATGAGTGGGAGTATCATGGGTTTGGCAGGAGGACATGTTACTGATGGATAGGGATGTATAGATAGTTAGATACATGCATATGTACAGTTCATGAGTAGCCTTTATGAAAAAGAAACATTATGGATCGATTGCAATATTCTAGCTAATAAGCTTAAATGATCATCCCCTCCCACTTCTACCCTTTTTGCACTTTTTGTCCAAACAACCAGCCTTCAAATCTTCTCTTTTCCACCACATATCTGCTTCTGTTTCTAGCTAGAGATAGAGAGAGTCCCCGCCCACCACTTTCTAGAGTGGGGAAGAAAGTGCTACACAATATGAGGCCTAGGGAGCATATATCATATGCACTTATCACCATTACCACCATTGATCACATGCCACACGTTTCTATTCAAGCAGAGGCCGACTCGAAATTGACTGCCCTGTTGAGCACTGATGACATCTTTTTTTTTCTTCTCGACAAAAGTCAGTATTGTTGGTTGAAGAGTTATATATCGAGGTATGACCTCCAGTCAAATGCATGAGAGTATATGGTACCTACCTGCCGCTTCACTTGCGTTGATCGAGTCTAGTACTATTAGTCTCCATCTAGGAGTATTTGTTAATTCCACGCTATTTGTCAATCTCTACACATCATGAAGTTTCTTGATCTACTATAATTCTTGCCTTCTTGGCCTTTCTTAGTAGTTGTACTAGAAAGAAAATTAAGAATTGGGTTCCTTTTTTAGCCTTTGTTTGTGCCTCATTTCATCACAGCATACATCCACGTGTAGGGGGGGCCTTAATTAATTGATAGATATAGTTACATGCATGTTTTCCTTGGCCAATAACCTTATTGTCTTCTCATTTCAAGGAATGAATGCTGCTTGTTTGATGAAGACATCCTCAAGAGTCTTTTCTCCGATGGATCGATGGAAAACCCCAAAGTCAAACACCACTAAGCAATTGGGACAATTACTGGAGTACATGGAAAAGAGTACTGCTACAAGTTCAGTCAAATAATACAATGATGATCATTCACCATGAACTCCATTTGGAATCGGCCTAAAATGCCTTAACCACAATGATGTTTGATTGTGGGCACAAAGCCTTTGTCGACATCAACTGCAAACCTTGTTTTTTATGCTGCTTCTTTTCTTTTTTTTTTTTAAATGATTGCCTCACGAGTCCCGACTACTACAAGCCTAAAATTGAGGGCTAGGTTAGGTTTGGTTTACTCAGTCGATGAATTGAGCTGAATATCTTCAAGTTTAGGTTTGGCTCATTTAGTAAACAAGCCTATAATTGAAGCTCAAGTTCGGTTCGTTTAGTAGACAAATCGACCTCGAACGAACCTCTACTAAATCAAGTTTCGAACAATTCACAAACGACTCGATTCATTTGCAACCCTACTTAGGACTACTAGGAACACCTTACGTTCTGAAACAGCTCTTACCGATATCGGATTAAGCTAATTTTTTCAGAAACTTGTGACAAAACATTTTAAGAATGACTTGTGATTTAAATATCTTTGTAGGACCCTTAATGATCCTGCCAAAAAAAAAAAAAAAATCAATGATTGTGACCATGGTGATACTCCATTTAAAGGGCAAAATGTGCGAGTACTCTCCAATCTATTTGGAGAAAACTTCAACCCTACTTTTTTTCCAGAGTCCAATTCAATAATTGTGACCATTTATTTTTTTTGAACACATCGAGAGTCACATAGCGTTTGATATGATTTTCAACACATTTATATTGCAAGAAATTGTTGAAATGGGTTTCGATATATTGTTGCAATCTTTTTTTTTTTGCAAAATAAATGTGTTCCAGATGGCAAAATCATACGATCTAATAATATCCAATAAACTAAATTTCGGTCTGCTTTATGCTTCTAAGGATAGATAGAAAAGGTTGGAGAGGAACGTAGCTAGGGGTCTCACCCCAACATTCGGATAGATAGAAAAGGTTGGAAAGGAACGAAGCTAGGGGTCTCACCCCAACATTCATTATCCCCTGCCCGACGCCATACTCAGTAGCCATAGCTTTGGGCGGTTTAATGAACCAAACAAAATGGCGATTCTGATCATTGATATGAGCCTGGAAATAATCCTTTCTGGGGTGAAATTGTCAGGAACTGGACTCCAAACCTAGATGTCGAAATTACAAGCCACCTGTGCAACATCAGCTCAACCACTCACAACATTTGACAAAACACATTGTCAGTGCTTCCACAACCAAGACATTCTACATTACCATGTTCATTTACATCTACAATTTACAAGATTGATTACTACATATTTCCACTCCTAGGGAGTTACTACGTTGGTTGCCCCCTCCCACGCTTTTGGTTATCAAAAAAACTTCGTACATATTTCCACACTAGCTCCGGAAAAAGGAAATGTTCATGATAACAAGACTCCTTAGTTAACTGTAAGAAACCATCGTCCAAACCCAGGCGAACCTTTTTTTGGTACACCATCCAGATTTGCCACAAAGAGCGGATCCCTATCCTCGCATTTGGATTCAGTACTAGTGGCACTAACTGCGCTTCCCCTCTCTGTATGTTCTAACTCTCTCGTCAAATCTGCTACTATCTCTTTCAAATTGGATTTGCTCACTTCGCCTGCCGCTGCCGCAACTCCAACCATTGTTATCCTTGGAAGCAAAGGGCTCTGCTGCAGTTCTTGTCTTGTGGGTCGGCCGGTTTCAGCTTCCACTCTGCAAGCAAGGGGTTAGGTTGTAATTAGCACAAAAACAGAGTGAGCTCGAAGAATGCACGTTGGAGCAGGGGTCTCTTTTTGTCTGGCCGTATCTGCTATGATTGTTCCACTCGTGTTGATTGGTGTAGTCCCATACAACTTTTGTTCTATCGATGTGAATTAAAAGATTTAGCAAGGGTAAGGTGAATCAGATTCTTAATTCCACCAGTTTCATGCTTAGAGTCTACACAGCCAAGCCCAGATAACGGAGAAGGGTGAGCGTTAGGTAAAAAGTAAAAACCAGCTAGCACATAAAGACCACGTTAGACACTTATGACATGAATTTAAGTATGAATATGACTTAATTTTTCAATATCACAGAACGTGATGCTAGATGACCAAAATTGATTGGAACTTGGGCTCTATTTGGTTCGGTTTATGGGTAACTAAGTTTTTTTGGTTTATTCTTTTCGAACAGCAAGATTTTTTAATGTATGATATAAGGGGTTTATGGGACCCAAAGAAAATGACAGAGTGGCGAGGGAAAAAATAAAGATGTAAGGGGAAAAACAAAGATGTAAGGGCTGGGAAAAAAAATACCATGGGGTTCAAGTATTTTGGACATCTCGTATATTTAAATCTCTATTTTTGTCAAGTGAATTCACTTTTCTGTAGATGAAGGCAATTCGGACAGGACCATGCAAACTAGGTGTTCTCCCTTTTGTGTGTGCATATTTATTCTATAGGGTGCTTCCGTGTTTAGATGAGATTCTGGTAATAATCTCCATGGTACAATATGAAGAAGCACAGAAGCACCTCTTATCTGATTGATTATGGCGCGGTTGGTTTGAAAATGGATGCCTACACCAATCTCCGAAGGGAAATCCGGAACTCAATCTCTGTCCTTGCTTAGCTTGGACACTATCCTTCAATGTCATCTCTGAAGTACCATGGTGCTGAAGGCATTTACTGTTTTGTAATTTAGAATTGGTTACAGAGCTGGATGACTCCAATGCCCTCAGCAAGGAAGCTGCAGTCCTGCACCAAATGAAGACGATCTTGATTCAAAAGAAGAAAACAAAAAAGCCCTACAAGAAATCGTGATATGGCTCTACAGATTCAAGGAATCGGAGCCACCAAGAACATACTCAGAAGAGGAATTTTATAGCTTCTTTTTTCTATTTTTCCTTTACTGAAATTCAATTCAACGGAAACAGAACCTTAACAAAGGAGCAACTCGAGAACATTCCCCAGGAACAACAAACAAAACACTAGTAAACCACTCTTAAAAAAGGCAAGCAGCAACTTGAACAAGAAGAGCAACCACAGTCAGTTGTTTTATGGTGATTATTCATAAATCAATTCACCCCAACAATTAAGAGAGCCATTTTGCCTTGTTGACTACTTGTGTTTTAGCTGCTCTATACTTCACCTTCCTGTTGCTACAAATGCGGTCCACATTGATGGAGAGTCTGCACACGTGCTTAGTCTGAGAGTTCACATGAAAAATAGTTCAAGTCAAAGTCAAATTCAAATGCGACAGAACTAGGGCACCATTGTCTTCACGTTCTTCGTCTCATCAATCTGAAAACCCTAACCTTGTCTTCATCATCTTCCATCTCCCTTCATTCCCACCACCCGGGATTCGCACCCGAACCATTGCTTACCCATAATATCCCCCGCCCATGGTCTCAAAATCACAGAACCGGGACACCTATTGCCTCCTACCAAAGGCCTAAAACAACTATGCATCGCCACCATTAGGGACAACAAAAAGTTATTTCATCAGTTATTTTTCCCACTTACTAGTTAATACTCTATTCTCAAAACCAGATATGGCTCCATGTACGCACAGTGCATGCATGTAGATAGAGTCATTGATTGGTTGGTTGTTTTGCGGGAGAAAAATAAGGGGGCAATGAAGGTGGCCTACGGTGAAGAATGCTTATGAAACTTCAGCTCCATAAATTGTGAACCATGGAAGAAATTTGAGGATACATATTTCCATTATATATCTTATCAATCATTTAACATGTATGTGCTGAAAAATAGGTTTGATTGGTTAACCTATACAATGACATTAAAACTAAGAGGATCTAGGTTAATGAGTTGTTAAATTAATAATTGCTAATATAACGAAGGAAAGACAGCATGGAGATATGAGAATGAAAGAGAAGGGAAAGAAAAAGAAAAGAGGAAGGAGTGCGTGTTAAGCTCATTTTACATTTATCATTAAAAGGAGTAGCATTGAAATAACGTTCCAAAACCTAAACATGTTCCAAGGCCAAACCTCTTGGGGTGAATTAAGTGTCGTAGAATTTGCCACTAATTGTTTATACTTACTTTTAAACTCTGCCGTTTCAGAAAGCAATTAAACAAAAAGGACTCATCAGGTGATTGAATATATAATTCTCTCATACTATCAAGCTTGAGAGATGGGAGGGCTAGTGGAATGAACTTCTTCCATTACAGTAAAGGAAACCAAATCGTGGGCAGCTTTACTGTCAAGGAAGTACATCAAACAACTGAAAATAAGGGAAACAGGGACTAGCATGGGGTACCTTTCTTCAAATGAATCTACAATATAAGGGAATTTTGGCTGAATTCCAGTGGCTTTGCGTAACCACCTGTTCCCCAGGAGCACTTTGTCAACAGCATTGAGAAACTGAAATTTTGCAGCCTCTTCTACGTGACTCGAAAGATCCAAAAATATATCTTTATCCAGTGCTACCTCCGTAAGTGCACGCATAACCTACAAAATAAGGGACACGCAGCAGCATATAAAACACTAAAGGGGCAATAATATACAGTCACTAAAAAAATCGATTTCTTCAATACGATAGTGTGCACCAAAAAACATATGTACAAACGCACACAGAGTCAGAATGACTCGTGTGAACCTATTCCCCAAACTGGAATCACACATGAATTGTTCAATAGATGTGTATAGCATAAACAGGAAAAGAAATATATGAAAGGAAAGCAAAACAAAAGTTGAAATAATGACATAAACGAACACAGGAACAAGCACATGCTCTCTACATCAAATTTATGGTTTCACTATTTTTTCCAGTGGATGGGGGGAAGAGGAAGCAAAAGAAAAGGCCAAATTAAAACCCCGATGTCCTGAGGCGGACGGAGCATGTGCCCCCACTGCAATATTCATTTTTTTTTCTCTCAAACACTGAACTAATTTGCACCTTCAATTTTAAAACTTTTATTACACAGTTTATACATAATGTTTCCTTCTTCAAAGCATAAAACCTTCTTGAAAACATATGTTGGTAATTCAAGAGTATGTAGAATAATGAGGTTTAGCTTTCTTATTATTTTCATTGCTCTTTTTTCAAATGAGACAATTTTGTTCCTTTTTCGATTCTTCTCATCTAAACTTGAAAAAGTTCCTTCAGCTAAATATGGAAAAGTTCACTAAAGACGTTTGTTCATTTTTCATATGGTAAACAAATAAACAAAACAAATTGAACGGACATATTGAATTCGTTTTTTGTTTTGAGTGCAATTTTTTTTCCTTATCTTATCGTTGGATATTCAAAAAAAAATCCTTGAAAATGTATTTAATAGGTGCCCCCACTAATGCCACATTCTGGCTACGCCATGTCTAGCTCCCTAACTTCTTAGTAGTACGTAAAGAGAAAAAAATAAACGGGTGGTTTTTCATACCTCTGGTGGTTCCGAAATGCTCTCTCCAGTTTCTTCAATCAATTCTGTGTCGGAATCATCATCATGAAAAACATCCCGATGTTGTCGCCTAGTTTGTATTAAGGCGTGGAAGTGCTGATCGACAGATTCCTCTAGAATGGTGTCTAATAAGTTTTTATCAAAAAAGTACGGAGTATACCTAGTGGAAGCAACACCAGTGCAAGTGTCAGATGCTCCGCACTATGCACTCTAAGGAAGAACAAGCATAGGTTTAGGCAAATGGGAAATATGAACTTAAACAAGAAATTAAAGACCCTTCACTGTAAAAGAGAATTCAAATCCTGGGAGATCATTCATTATTCTCCCTTTGAGAACAGGAGAATAATGACTGAAAGGGGCCAAGCAATCAGCATTTCATTTTCCAACAAGAGGCAGACATGTATCCTCAACACCGCAAATTTAGGCAGCAAATGAATGTTAACAAATGCTAAATCCATTCTTTACTTAATTCAAAAGCAAATTGTTACGATTAGCATACCTCAATTCAAATGCTGAGAAGATGGTTTTGGTCTTCACAAAGTAATATTAATGAATGAACCATACAGTAAAAAAAAGAAAGAAAGAAAGAAAAGAAGTTGCATGAAATTAGAACCTTTAGATTAAGGACAAAGCATAAATTGACAGATTAGCATACCACTTGATCCCATCAGCTGTTGCTATAGCAATGTCCAAGTTCCGAGCACTGAAAACAGGAACACCGTCAATCTTTTTTCTTCCACCATTACGTGACACTAGCTTGAGAAGTTTATTGGCTTCCTTGACCTGTAAGTTAAACACAATAATTACAAACGAATGCCAGTTGCTAATCAGATGCAACCATGGTATCTTACCTGTGTCTCATTTGGAACGAATTGGAACAAGTGAGGTTTCTCCTGCATAACATATGGTGAACTACGTCAAAATGGATAGAGATAAAGGTCTATCAAATGAAACTTGGGATGAAATGACAAGAAAGTTAAGATATTGAGAACTCGACACATAAGCTATAAAAGATATGCAAGTAATTTGTCTTTGAAAACAGCATGGATGTCAACCCAAGAAGAAAAGTTGCACAAACTCTTGGCCTTGGGGTTGGTTTTGACAAACATTGGTACCCTTTATAATGACCTCGGCCTTCTATAACCTATCAACTTGAACAAAGTGGGCCTTACAGGGCCCAAAAGCTTAAACTCAAGTTACTTCAAATAAGCTTGTGGTAGTATAGAACACTTTTATTGATGCTTTACTCAACCTGGAAGTGCATTTCATAGAAAAGCACCAGCCATCATGCATTCTGTCTTTACCAAACCCTTTATCCTTACAGCACCTTCAAGTTCAACCATCCACTTTCTTCCATATGAACCACTCGTTTGTTCATCATAAAATCCTCCGATCATTTGAAAGCATGCTACCACTAACTGCTTAACTTGCATGATTTATGAAGATAACAGCTCTCGCCTCTCATCCACCTTCATATTCCCATTTCTAGGACACCCTTGTACAATCACATCTCTATTTGTTTCCCCGAAACTCTCATTTATGATGTTCTTGCTTCAGCAACACTATTCAGATGAACTGTTTCGCTTTTAGCTACATGAATCCCATTACATCATTCAGCTTGGTCAGACATCATACCACAGGCTGCATTAGCATGAAGGGTCTAGTAGGGTTTTACATTGTCACCTATGGCCTGCAATCATCCTCCTTGGGATTGGTCACGCAAAGACAAAAACTTTAGCATTTACAAGAAGAGTTGACATGTTCCTAGGCTATGTAGCACGAATACGAATACGGACACGGCGACACGGACACATATACAGACAGACACGGGATACAGGGTTTCTAAATAAATGGGGACATGGACACATCAAGGACATGAACCAAAATAAATAAATCAATAATTCAACTTTAAACCAATGGAAACATAGTTACATGTAGATGTAGTACACACATCCTATACACCATATTACGCTTTCAAACCATTTTAACTAATACACATTTACCCCCCAAAAGTTTCAAAATTTGCTTATTTAACCCCGGCCATGTCCCCATGAATTCTTTTTTATTAAATTTAATGGACACGCCACGTAGCGTGCCCCATACTTTTTTCGTTGTGCCCCCAGTAGCGAAATAAGATAAAAAGATTTTTTATGCTTCCAAATCTTAGAATATTATAATGCAAAAGGAAATAAAGAGACAAGAAGTAAACCCAAATAAAGGCCATCAGTGGCATTCTCAAGCCAATTGACTGCTTATCCGTGCATTGTCATTACAACTATATAGCACATCTATCACTTATCTGTTCCTTCTAAATAGACACGCAAATCCAGTTAGTGGTAGAAAGAAAAAAAAAACCTTGTTCATTTGGGGGTTTTGAGGGAGGTTTTTGAGAGTAATGAGCGGAGAGAAATAGAGAAAATTTATTGGAGACCGTGCCCAGGGGTTTTGAGACCCCGAGACGAACAAGGACATGCAGATTTACCTTGTTTCATGTAATAGAGAAATATACAATAAAAAAATCAGAATGCAATACACCTTAAACGTTGATACAAGAGCACAATCATACATGTAGTGACTTAGAGGGCAAGCGATATGGAGAATGAAGAGAATCAGAGATGACGTGAGATCACAATGAAATTGAATGCTATGAAACCAATACAATTACCATTCATACAGCTCCGGCCATACCTTGAAATGCTCATATGCTAAAGTAAGATGACAAGCGCCAACCACACCACTTGGAATATTCAGCTTTCTAACATAAGAAACTGGAAAATATAATAATTTTGAATGTAAGACATTTCTTCCTACAGACATTTATAATCATGTTAACTTCCAACTTTGAAAATATGCATCTTTGTCTAAATAAATAGACACAAGAACAGGACACTTAAACTGCATACATAAACTTGCTTCTCAAATACAGACAAACATATGAAGGCACCGCCAAACCTACCTGCATCACCTACATCTATGAAAAAGCGGAACACTGGGCCATTTCTCTCGCTCTTAGCAACTGATGCAAACAACTTCTTAATCCATTCAGGTGTCCTACAGGTCAAAGAGGATTAACCACATTTAGAGCAGTTAAACATTACTTCAGCGACAAAAGAAAGTAACGATAACAAGTAAGAAACAAGAAAAAGAACCATGTAATAGAGAGACCTCTACACCTATATATTGCATGTCACGAATTGCAAAGTTATAGGAGATTTGAACTCGGAGGATATATAGATATCGAATCATTGTCAACCATTAAGCAGGAAACCTAAGAGATCCTATTCACACTGACACATCCATACGAATATTTGCTTAGAAGAAACAAGTTACTGTGATCATCTTCCACCAAATAAACCCCTCTGAGATTGAAAGTTTTGTTCCTTTCAAAAGACTGGATAGATCTTTGAGGAAGAATTACATCCCACCTCTCATACTGCCATTGTCTAGACAGGTCCAAATTGTTCATAAGACACTCAAGACTGATGACAGAATGCAAATCGTGTGAGGCCACAGTAACAGGTTTCGTCCAATCAAAAGGGAAACAACATTAATCAAGAAAAGTTTGTGGGCCATGATCCCGCTTTGTTTGATGTGGGTCTTACGGCGCGAGAGAAATTCGAAAGTTTTTGAAGCGGTGGAAAAACATCTTTCTAGGATAAAATCTTTCTTTGTGAATAGCTTGTACAGTTGGGACAAGGGGAGATTGTTTTCCATCCCTTGACCAATTTTTAGATTAGTTTGAGCTTTTCCATTCCGGTGGCAATGTATAGGGCCTTTTGTAATGTGGTCTTGTTTTGTATACGGGTGGCATTCCCTTAATGCCTTATCTCTAATATAATTAATTACTTATCAAAAAAAAAATTCACTTTGAAGGATAGAGAACAATGATCATTAATCTTTGAAATTTTCGAGGTATATCATAGAAAACTAAACCTCCCAAGGCTACTGCTCCTCTATTAGCTAACGTATACGTTTTCAAGGGCATCCCTAAAAACCCATTGCAGAGTGCAGAGTGCAACGTGCATGGTTGGCCTTTGAGGTTCTCCCATCTTACAGATACCAACATAGTGACAACTGAGTAACATCCCTCAGCAGAAAAATGCACCTACGAAAATCATGCAACAATATTCTCCCCCACCATTTCCCTTTTACCCCCATTGTTCCTACATCTCCCCCAAATCCAAGTGTTGACTGCTTCTTCTTCCTCAAAGTACCAAGTCTCCTTCATGTGGAATGCCCTAAGGATTCATTATCCCACTGGTTTTCTAAGTATATTCCTAGACACGACTTTTTTAGATGGATTGCCATTAGAGGTAGTCCAAGAACAAAGGATAAGCTTCACAGTTGGGGGGGGGGGGGGGGGGGGG
>BPLS01000141.1:635261-659437 GCA_019656275.1 Rhododendron kiyosumense
GTGTGGAGGGGCGCGGCTCTTGACAATTCTACTTGTTCTCTTTGCTGCCAATCCTGCCATGATGCTGACACTCTGAATCACCTCTCCTTTGAGTGTTCCTACTCTATACAAGTCTGGTTTCAACTGGCTAAGCTCTATTGCATTCCCTCTGGTCCTGTTCTATGGTCTGATAAGGTGTCTTGGTGCTGCTCCAATTTTAAAAGCAAAGGTTTCCCAAATGCTATAAGAAGGCTTATATTTTGCTGCCATGGCTTATTTCCTTTGGCAAGAAAGGAATAGTCAGATTTACAAAGGCATCCTCAGGCCCCCTTCATCAGTCGTTGCTCCAATTAAGCTTGAAGTTAGGGTCAAGGCTTCTCAAAACAGGAACATCAGGCCCTCTGATTTAGTTTCTTGTCTTTGTAACACTTGGTTGATCCGAAGTTGTATATTCGCTTGATAGTTTCCTTTCCTTGAAATTGTTTAGACTGCTTGTCTATTGTTTCTTGATGTAATCTGAGGGATTTCCCTCTTGGTTGCTCTCTCTAATAACAGCTCTTGGTTGATTACCAAAAACAAAGAATCCTTAACCCAAGTTTTATCCCAACACTTAATTGATAGTACTCAAATATAGAGGTCTTACACTAATTTGAGACCCAAAACCGATCGCAAACCCTAACAACCATCCATAAAAATTACATAATGGCCTTTCTTCAGTATCCAAGATGAATAGATAGAAATACCCACGATCATTTAAGTATACGAGTAAAATCAATGCATAAATGAAAAGGGTGGGGACTCCTCCTAAGGTTTCAAGTTTGAAACGTGTTATCAACTCGGGGCCAATCCATACGAGCACTTGCTCCGGCATTAATTGGGCCCCACTTGTGGATGGTACCAAGATTAGTCAAGGTACTCTTGAGTTGGCCCGAAAAACGTGTTATCGACTCGGGGTCAGTCCGTCCATACGGGCACTTGCTTCAGAATTAATTGGGCCCTGCGAGCAAATGGTACCGAGATTAGTCGAGGTACGCGTAAGTTGGCCTGAAAAAGGTGTTATCAACTCAAGCTTCATAGTGTTCGAGCTAACCAGCCAAGCATATGCAAACGAGCCGAGCTTTTGCGAGCTGAGCTTTTGAGCGTCAAGCTCGGCTTATTTAGTAAACGAGGCAAAAACTTGAGCTCGAGCTCGATTACTAAACGAGCCGAGCCGAGACTTGACGAGCTGCAGTTCGTTTGCAGACCTAGGCCACTTCCTACGGGCACTTGCTCCAGCATTAATTAGGCCCCGCGAGTGGAATCTGCAGGATTAGTCGAGGTACACATAATTGGCCCCGCGAGTGGATGGTACCAGGATAAGGATTAGTCAAGTTACATGTAAGTTGCCGGGAAAATGACGGCCAATCACGAATTTTTGATAATTAATACCCGCCAAAGACATTTTCAGCGTTAACAAATTTTCTCAGCATTTTCTTGACAGGTATTAATTATCAAAACACGTCCCACGCCGTCATTTTCCCGAAGTTGCCTGAACCCGAACACATAGATATGTTGAAAAAAAGAAAGGGAGAAAGAGGGAGTATAGTACCTTTTGGAGATGAAAGGTATGTCGAAGTGGGTGGAAACAGCCATGAGTCCAGTCCCAGAAAGGTCACACATGCTGAACACCCGGCCCACGAAGGCCGGGCCGCCCTTTCCGGCGGACCTCAAGCCCAGATACGACGTTCCCCTGAGAGACAAAGACGAGGGCGAGTCGGCCTGAGTCGACTCAAAGGGGGAAGGGGGAGGACGTAGGGATAGTAGTTGAGGGCGCGAGTCGGCGAAGGGGAGAGGAACGAAGATCTTCGACGGCGAAGCGGAGATTTGGGACGGCGAAGGCTTAGGGAAGGGGATGAGAGAGGAGAGATTGGATGCAGTGGATTGGATGAAGCGAGATATGTTGTTGATAGGGTTAGGGTCGGGGTGGTGGTGACTGGGTTCGGTTGCAGAACCCATTGAAAGGGATTGGAAGATATTGAATCTCTGTTGGTGGATTTGTGAGAGAGAGAGTGACTGTAATTTGTGTGCAGGAGTTCTGAACTGAGCTTTGGGGCTTTGAAATTCGGCTCTCTATCCTCTACAGTATTTATTGGGTCCAGTTTGGTACATTGTGGGGCCCACAACAACAATGATCAAAATTAGGTTCGTTTGTTTCTCCTAAAACCTTTTTTTTTTTTTAAAAGGTAATTTCAAAATTAATATAACAAAAATAATTTTTAAATTTTTTTTGCACCGTTTAAAAGATCTCCATGAAATCTATCAAACGAAATTCATATTGGTAGAAAAATTATTTACGTAAACACATAATTTTTTAGCTTAAAATTATTTTTGAAAAAGATGATTTTTCTAGAAACTGGAACACCACCTTATTCATTTTGTTAAGCTCGGCGAGTTTGTTGTCCTCGATAAAAATTACTCTTAATTTGATCTAACTTCAATACATACATGAAAGATGCAGATTTGTACAAGGAACTGAAATGACAAAAATGTTAGCAGCAATGGTCTAAAATGTTGCAGCCAATATGTCAAAGTTTGCAGCCACAATGCTAATCGAGGCCATGTTGCAAAATTTTGCGGCCACAACGCTAAATATCGTGGCCATGATGCAAAACTTTGCAGCATAAACACAAAAGTTCGTGATCATGATGCAAAAATTTTGCGGCCACAGTACAGAGTTTGCGGCTACAGTAGAGGGAGAGATTGCATGCAGGAGCTCTTGGTTGCTCTGTCTAATAACTGCTCTGGGTTGATTACCGAAAACAAAAATCCTTTACCGAAGTTTCATCCAAACACTTGAGGTCTTACACTAATTTGAGACCAGAAACCAATCGCAAACCCTAACAACAATCCATAAAAATGACATCATGGCATTTCTTCAGTATCCGAGATGAATAGATAGAAATACCCACGATCACAAAAGTATATGTGTAAAATCAATGCGTAAATGAAAAGAGTGGAGGCGCCAACTGTACGAGTTGAAGCTTTTTACGTTCAACTTATCAATTGACTCGTGAAAATTGGAAAAGAACTGTTCAGTGCAGCAGCAGCAGATATATTGACTCCCCAAACTGTTTCTCTGCTTTGATAAGCACCAACTGGTTAAAGGCAATCATACAAGGCAATAATCCCTTAAAGCCAACACCACAATGCAGTTTATCACTACCTTCTCCATGATCAAATAACCATGACCCGCCAAAGTGAAAACGGACACCAGAACAAGAAAAAGAAACCAGAAAGACACTCATAAATCTCCATTCAGAATTCATTTTTACTGAACTCTGGTTTGACTTTGGAATCAAGTCCAACAAGATTCGAGTGGCCGGTGATAACCCTGCTCCTCTACTGTCTCCATTGTCACATTACAACCTTAAATGCTTCTAGATTTGTATGCCAGAAAAACATGGTGCCAAGACAGGCATGCAAATGATACAGATGGGCTGAATCCCGAAATAAATAGCTAAATTTTTCTAAGTCACAAGGCATCACGGGCAGCAATCCTACATGTAATAGCATCTGCAAGAGAAGATATTCCCAGTTCGGGACCAGGTATTTTGTAGTGCTGAAATAGAGAAACAAGGATTTTCATTTGTTAAGCAAGATGTAAAGCAGACATGGCATTTCAAACTTCCACCCAAAGCAAGCTATTGAAAATATCCACAAACCTTCTGTATCTGGGCTTGGTTTGCTCTTCCTAGCAATTCCTCCAAATCAATCTCTTTACCCTTGACAAGCTTCTCAATGGATCTCATCTAGTATAAGAATGGGAATTTAAATCTTATACTGGGCTAGCCAACTATTAAATTTTACTGGACAGGTCGAAGAAACACTGCACCATTATTCTCACCTCATCAACATAAGAACCAAAACGAGCCACAAGAACATAAGTTGAGCTTTCAGAAATCCCACACCTTTTGAATGATTCTGTAATCTGTAATAATCAAAGAATAGAAGTGAATCCCTTGAAATGCTGAAGATAAAAATACGAATAGAAGTTAAATACACATAGAAATTACATGCTTAGAGCCTGAATAGTTGTAAACAAGCTCCGAATGAAGAGTGCGTGTTGTCAAGGACTCCCGGGACTTGGCCAGAAGGGTCTTATGTGCAGCTGCTAGAACAGGGAAAATATCTGGGATCTGTCGTGATTGTTAAAAGTAATGTTACATAAAGTTCCTTGCGGGTAAGGCATATAAGGCAGGTAAAGGAATGCATGAAAGGAATCCTACAAGTGATGCATTGAGAAATGCTACTTCTGGTTCCAGGGTTCCAGCTTGCATCAAGTTCAGAAGTTCTCTGCAAGATAAGTAAGCTTATAAGGCACGTAAACCATTGCAAAGCTTTCCTTCAAGTAAAATAGTAAATCCTTCTTTATATTCCTATGAAGTATCTAATATCATGAATATGATCCACAAAGACATTGATTAGTAGATCAGGACATCGAACACCAATAACGCTTAGGCTCAGTTTGGATGACAGCAAGAATCAGAAATGGGTTCCCAGTAATTTGATTCATGGGTGATCTCATTCAAGTGTTTGGTTAACACAGGAATGTTATCTAGGTAAAAAAGTTAAAATCATATTCAAGAGTTTGGTTTCAAAATTGAGAGCATAGGAATGGAATGGAGTTTTTAGCTTGTTTACCAAAGCTACCACTTTAACATTTCTTCACCATTTCATCTTAAACCCCAATTTTTCCAGATGACTTTTTTTAAGAAAACGAATACTCATTAGCCAAGCGTTTAAAATTTCTTTCTGCAATACTTATAGTAGAAATAATTTAAAAATTCAAACTACTACATAGTTATGGAGAATACAAACTTCTACAAAAAGCAAAAGAACAAGTAGAAAACTTCTTCATGTATAAGATTGAACCAAAGAAAATTGTTCTACTCAAGACGATCATCGAAAATAAGTAAATAAATTCTAGATTAACCTTGACATTGCTGGTTTCTATTCTTCAAAATACGTAAGAAACCGTCCCCCCTTGTCCCTTCATAATTGATTTTTCTCAGTTATAACCCAAAATGATCCTTTTAAATAGCAAACACACAGAAAAATATTAATTCAAAACCACTTGTAAGCGCAGATTTGAAAAGTGAATGTGAGTTTGATAATACGTACAATACATATACATAGAAATATACGTAGGCATAGGCATACCTGTATAATGAAATAACATATTAAGAGGGAAAATTACTAAATTAGAATGAAACCCAAGGGAATGTATGTAACGTGTGTAGTAGGGTAAAAAGGGAAAACTTTGAGACTTCTTTTTTTTTCTTCGTAATTAGATTACCCCGTAACCTTAGATTCCCATGGGCTAGCGGAGGTAAGAGATTCCTCTTCTATTTAGGAATCTGATTGCTCCTAAATTAGGAGATCAACAATCATATTCCTATTACAATTCTACTCAAACATAGGAATCTTAGAGTTCAGCAATCACATTCCCATTCACCCTTAAGATGCCCACCATCCAAACTTCTACCCTGATCTCAACACGAATACTAACTATTTCCAATGGCATAGGAGTAATATTTTTCACAAATCCTATACGGGATTGAACATATTAAGGCGCTTAACCAAGTCGAAAAAATGATACACAGTAGAGCATATGTATACGCAGATACAAGAAGAAATACGTATTTTTAGAGAGAGAGAGAGAGAGAGAGAGATGAGTACTTGGAATTGGTGACGTCTGCGAAGAGGGCGAAAGTGAGGGTGCTTCCATCGATCTCGAAGACCTTCATATTGCTCCTGGTTTTGGGAAACGAAAGCTAGGGTTTGAAATTGTGCCCAAAAAATAACGATTAAGGTTCGGTTTAGTTATCAAACAGAGAGGGAAGAAAAAAATATGCGCCAGGTAGGGGTCAAAGTCAAAGTAGGGTTTTGGCCTATTTTGGGACCGAACAGGTTATAATCGGTCGACCGGCTTCGGTCCGGTTTGGCCGGTTTATTTCTCTAATCTGAGACACAGACACACACAAAGCGAGGGAGGAACCATGGTGGTCGACGGTCGTTGTGGTGGGAGTTATGTTGTCAATGGTGAGAGAGGAATCTCGCATTTTGGGGCTTGTATGTGGTTAGACTGAGTTCTAGCCAAAATTGGTTTGGTTGATGCTGGAACATGGTGATTGGGAGTGTGGATCTGGGGGTTTGATGAGTTTGGTCCATTGTGGGGCCCACACCAACAATGATCGGAATCGTTCATTTTGTTAAGAACGGCGAGAATGTTGTCCACGTTAAAAATTAGTTTGATCAAACATCGATAGATACATGGACGAAACAGATTGAACATCGCTAATACTAAATTTTGCGGCCACAACACTAAAGTTTGCGACCATGATGCAAAAAATTGCGGCAATGACAGAAAAGCTTGCGGCCGTGATGCAAAAATTTGAGGCCACGATGCAAAGTTCGCAGCCATAATACAAAAGGTTGCAGCCTTGATGCAAAAGTTTGCGTCACAAAGCTAAAATTCGCCTACATAATGCAAAAATTTGGGGCCGGAAGGGATGGTATCCGGGGCGGATATTGGCATATCAATATCCGTACCCGATCTCTGAAACCAAAATCCTAACCGAATCCGCCGCGATACCTGAACAAGGAGGGGAGGAATGAACCATAACTGAACAAAACGGGGTTTGGGTAATCCCCGAACCGAATGGGTAACCGATTTTGCGATGGAACCACAACCAGAGAGAGAGAGAACAGCCCCAAAACTCAAAACAGAAAAGCACAACTTTTACATAGTTTACACGAGGATCAGCAGATAAAATGGTACTAAATAATCAATTAGGAACAGAAGCGCAGATTCAATTAATCGAGTTCCTGATGCAGAAGAACAAAACGAAAACAAGATAGAGAGAGAGTATTGGCAGGGAAGGTCACCATCGATTGAATCCCCAATCCCATATATCTCCTGCAGCTCGTACCTGATTTGATTCACCCGTACAATCTGCTTCGATGTCGGACGAATAGAGAAGAACAGAGAAAAACGGAGGTGGGAGTGGAACTGAGGTCGACGAAGAAGATGATCGACGGCGGGAGGAGTGATTATGTGAGAGAGAGCCGACTGTGATCTGGAAAACCTACACCCTAAAATGTTACTAGTAGAGTATATACTTACATACAAAGGGTATTTTTGTAATTTTAATATTTGGTTCGGTTCGATTAAGATATTTGTTCGGATAACAGTTAAACCATTACCAAATTGATACCCGTTCGATTATTCAAGGCATCAATTATAAGCATACTTACCCAAACTTACAGGAGAAATTTCGATTATAGGTCGGAAAAAATTCCGATTATCTATTCAGATACTATCGGTTCAGTTTTAAATTGTCATCCCTGAGCCAGAGGTAGAGATTGCATGCAGGAGGTCTGAATAAAGCTTTGGAATCTACGGCTCTCTGTAATCTGAGCTTGCTTGTTACTGGGCAGGATAGCGAAACAAAAGGATAACATTATCCAGAGACAGGATTCCCCGTTCCTAAATTTTTGGTCCGAGTATTTTCTACTTTTTTGAAACTACTCCTATTTGTTTTCAGATTAAAAAATATATATTTGTTTAATTTTATGTCGTAATTTATAAAATTAATTATTCATCTGAGAGAAATTTTAAAAATATAAAATATTAATGAAGTCGAAAAAAGTTACTAATAAACGATGGAATCAAAGACAAAAATACCAGTTGGTGTTTTTTCGACTTTGGTGAATCTTTTTTTTTTTTTGGGTCATAATGTTTACTTTTACACTACTTTTGTCGAGACGATTGATTAATCTAGAAAGTAAAACATCAATGTAACAAAAACTAAAAAAAAAAAAAATTCAAGAAGAACGGATAATCTTACAGTATTTCTAGTTATTTTAGTGAGAAGGTCTAGAAACACAAAATAAAATGCATAATATATTCATAATATCAACACGGCACTGTTTTATAGGTAATTAGGTGATTGCTAACTTTCAATTTTTAATGAAGCCATGTCACGTTCAGCTATTATAACATATTGTTGTGTTCGTAGTACGGCTCTATTTTAGTTGCTGGAGCTAATTTTTGGGTTGTCACATTATTATTTAGAAAACATTTACTAAATTGTTCCAATGGTTTAAAAAAACTCTCAGCAAAATCAGTTTTTGATCGTAAAATCTTTTGCCTTGCCTAGTAATCTATCAAGCGAAAAAATTACTATGGCCGGAAGTAATCGGTAGGTCAAATTTAACTGGAGCAATTACAAAATCATCAATGGGTGGAAAAATAGTTGACCGTTGGAGACCAGTTATTTGGAGATTTTTGTTGTTTTTTTCCATTGGTTCAAAAAGTGGGTTACCTGCTGGAAATGTTGTCATGGGAAAAAGGAGTTTAAACAAATCTCCAGGTACACAAGATGCCCGGACATATGTCCGACGGCTCCAGACACATCTGTATTCAGATTTGTATCCGAACATTTGTGTCCCAATCATCTATTTGTTCCCATCTTAAAAACAGAAGCCTATAATGTGTGCGTTATGTGGTCAGAATGAAGGCAGTACAATATACTCCAGTTCTGAGTTGTACAATTTGTTAATAACAGTAATCGCAGCAAACTATGTCAAATAGACGATACAAGTCAAATAGTTGTTTCTGGACAAGAGTTGGCAGCTTCACCAAGTTCATCCGAACTTGGGTTGGAATCATCAGATGGATCAACTTCATCTTCCAATTCATCTGAAACTACTTCAGCATCTTCATACGATCCATTGGGTTCCTTGTCAGTTCCCCCATCCAACTTACGTAAACCATCCGAAGCATCACCACGTTCCCTAAGCTGACTTGCTTTGATCTTAACACGCTTTCCTTTAATGTACCGATATTCCCATTTTGGTGGTGGATATTTGTGCTTCAACTTTTTGTATTTGTCAATCATACCCAGCTTCTGAAATGTTTCTCCAACCATTTCAACGATTGACGGGGTAGGTCGAATGCCAAGTTCTTCCATGTCTGCAAATACCTATAAGATCCCAAAATGGAGCAAAAATTGCTATTAATTAACACAATTACAAAGAAAAAATAATCCAGTTGTCGATTGATTTATTTAGACCAAAGTAGCAAAATGTAAGAGTTTGTTATTTACAACCACTGAAACGTGACACCACTTCCTTATCAGAGGAACAACCAAAATTTCATTCTCTCATCATGTGATAGAACTAGATGACAGATAAAGTCAAAAATACTTCATAATAAGGTTTGCAATGGTATTAAACATCATAATATCATAATGTTCTTACTATGGGATCTACACTTTATATTAATTATCATGTGATTTTCTGTAACATATAAATCTAAGCACTATACACTGACAGAGATTTTACATATAAATCTCAGCATTAAACATCTAATTTACAGAAGTCGTATGGAACCAGAACATACGTAATGTCCAGCCTCCAATCAAATTATTGAAATACCTACTTAATGAATGATGATTTTTTTTTGACATACAGGATGCGACAGCCAGCATCCAAACAACTGTCATGACTTTATACCTAGAGTGCATTTGTCCCAAGGTACTCCATTCGTTTCTTGGGCTCAAGCACGAATGTAACAATGGGTTAATTGTCATTGCATTATTTCTCCTTATCGCTCAGTGTTATACTGTTTGCTCAGTGTTATACTTAGATCACAATAATTCAACCATAACAATAAAGAGGAAGAGAGAATGAGTACATGGAAGTTATTAGGATGGCTTGATGGTGAATTGCTACCAAGATGGCGCATGGACGCTTTTCTGTTGACTGAATAGAATAAGCATAATCACATTTGTAGCAGCATACATTTATGTTGAAACATTCATACACGTACCAACATAAGAACACAAGCTTAGAGGTAGAATATTGTGATCTGTATCGGATCTACAGAATAGAGACGTCAAATGGTACCCATTCCACTGGATCCATGTAAGCATATCAACTCAACGATTCACCTAATAACCCAACTGAAGGGGGTCAAAGAATCGAATCAAATAAATTCTTGAGCAGATGAACGAGTTGGCATGTTAAGAGAGCACAGAGAATAAAAGAAACAGAACACCTTTAATATTGGAGACAAGAAATTTTATGATATATGTCATGAATTTCTCAAAACCACAGGTCAATAAGTACCTCAAACATCTTGTCATGCATGCCCCTGCGATAGTATATAGATGTCATTTTATCGTAGAACATACGAGGTGTGCTCTGCAAATTTTCTGAAAACAACTTCTGCCAAAGCTCTTCAGCTTCATCAAGTCTTCCCTCCTCAGCTAAAGCATTCAGCAACACATAATAGCTCCCCATTGTTCTGCCTTGACCTTTGCTCAACATCCACTTTGTCACCTATAACCCATACATAATTTGACTGAGAACAAAACACTTACAAATACCCCTTTACCTTAGAAATCATTTCTAGGATACTCAGAACAGCGGAAGGATGAACCTGAATTATCCTCTTCCATTCTCTCATATTCTCGAGGGTCTTTAAAGCTTTCTTCACAGTGATGAGAGGGAACTCTAGCTCCCATGCAATGAAAGAATCAAGAGCCCCATATACTTCCTCTTTGACATTAGATAGTCCCTTTATCTGTATAAGCATTGCCTTGTTAAAAAGTTATCAATTAAACAATCCAAACAGATCAACAAATCCTAGTTATTAAGTAATATCTATGACCAACTTCACAAGAAATGAGTCATTGACTAACTAACTGAGTACGTACACAGTCAAATCAGAACTCAAAAAATAAATTAAACAGTTAGCAGGAACTTACGCACTCAACAAGCTTCACTGACTTGGAGATGGTCCCAATTTTCTTGTTGGTTTTCCATACACGGGGATATCTCGGTCGAGGACCTTTTGCTGCGCATACCTGAGAAATACTAGCACTTAATTGGGTCCATAAAAAGCTAACTATAAAGAAACTAAATACTATATGGAAGAAGAAACACAGTTTAAAAAGAGAAGGTGGGGCAAAGATTGGACTAAGATAAGAGCACTTTGAATAGGAAGCCAATGAAACATCTTGCATGTCGGACACATGTAAGTGATTTGTTGGTAAGTATCTGTTCCTAGATTTCTAATCCCGAAGAAAGACTCGTGAGCCCATGAAGAATACCAGTGCCTCTTAGGATGTCAATACTGACAGTCTTCTAAAAGCCATCATGGAGGAAAAGCGGTCACTCAACAAAAGAATGACACTTGAACTCCTAGATAAAGCCAGAAAAGGCACACATCTTTTTTCTTCCCTTAATTGAAAGGAATGCCAGAAAACAAGAAGAAGAAAGGGGCATTTCCAATATGAGCCAAATGCTACTGAAGGTATTGTGAAAGAAATTCATAAGCAACTTAATTCAATTGGAAGACATTAATGTCAAGAATGGGCCTCAAACTTAGCATGGATTCGATTTGAGAGATGGTCTTCGTAAGATTTAGGGGTGGCACAGGCAGCTAGCCTGCTAGATCAAAATCAGTGAATATGATTGCTACATATCAAGGGGGCTAAACCACTAGATGTCCCGTCTTTAAATAAAGAGATTGCTATAAGTTGCTTTCGTGCCTCTTAAAATAAAGGTTTTGTGATATGGTTTGCAATCCCACTGAATTACTGCTTGTCAAGATATTATACATAGCTTTTCAATGTGCATTCCGTCAACCTGAATTAAGCAACATCAGAAATGGGGCCTCTGGTGATAATTCCTTTGCCTTTTCCAAGGGAGGGGAAAATAACAATATGTCGCTGAATGTATTGAACTTCACTGTGATTCTTTGATGGCATGACTTTTGGGCGATGTACTTTCGCTTTAAGAGCCAAAGCAAAATAATTGCCCTGGGAAATGGCACGAATAATGTGACCATTCCAGCAATCGATTTTTAATTTTTTCTGCCATTATAAACGATAAAACTGGAAATCAAGGTAGACAGTGCACTAAAATTCTTGCTCTACAGATGAGGAAGCTCACCACTGCACAGTCTGCACTGCCCTTCCTCCTCGGAAATTGGAACAACAACAGTCTTCTGGTGAAAACTCCCGGAGAGTAGCTCAAATCAAACATCCTCCTGAATCTTTTCATAACGAAAAGTACAAGAAAAAGCAACAATTAAGAACAAACTCATTAGGTTTTCACAATACACCACGGGCCATTTCTATTTCAACAGGTAAACGCAAACCACAGTCCGAAACTGAGATTTGCACATAGGTATGTTCCAAATTTCGGGCCAATGAACCACACAGTAGGAAAATTATTCAGGTAAAGAGAGTTACCAGCAAGAAGCTTGCGAGAGAGAGAAATTGTGGCTGTGGTTAGACAGAGAGAGGAGTTTTCGGCACATCAAAAACCCTGTTCTCAGATTTCGTTCCTTTCTATTCTCTCCGAAGACGACTCTCTCTCTCTCTCTCTCTCTCTCTCTCTCTCTCTCGCTGTATTCTTCTCTTCCATGGCCTTTGGAAATTATTTATTTATTGATTTATTTTTTATCCGCATGGGCCTTGGTAATTATTACCAGGAAAAACCAAAAATGAAATTAGTATTCACCAGGGATTATTCCCCACGTCTCGTTGTACCTTGTACCCTTCTTCGCTACACATTCCGGTTAGACTACACAAAATGTATGCACCTCACAATAATACGTAGTGGACCTAGTTTCCCAAAATAAATCTGAAGTTTTTTTTATTTGTTTCTTATTTAAAAAAAAATTGTATGTTTTAATTTTGCATTAAACTTTCATGAAATATTGATTCGTCTCTATAAGAGGAATAAAAAAAGTAAAAATTTATAATTTTTACTTAATTAGTTTTAGAAATATTCAAAATTTAGCACTTTCAGTCTAAAAAGACTGAGCTAGAAATGCTAAAATTTAGATATTTTGAAAAATATTTGAGTAAAAATTATATCTACTTTTGGGTTTATATTTGAATACTCAAAAATGGTTGGGTCTCCAAACCTTTTAAAAGAACAATGGATATATTTGAATACTCAAAAATGGTTGGGTCTCCAAATCTTTTAAAAGAACAATCACTATGTATCCTTTTAATATTCTCTAATAAAGTGCAAAAAAATATAAATAAATAAAAAATAAATTACAAAAATTTTCAGCAATATGTCGCATTCATACTCTCAAATGTAAAGCCGAGTGATAGTCATCTAACCAAGGTCCAGCTACAGTGATTAGAAAGTGAATCGTTACAGACAATATATATATATATATACATACTATTTTTTTTTTTTGATTTCTTACGATAACCTTTAAAATCACGTTCTTAACACATTAAACGGTTTGAATTTTATTTTTTACAAAAAAATTTAAAATCACATTTTGAATACATTAGACAATTCAAATCATCAAAATTTAATAAAAAAAAGAAGTCCGCGTTTTATTAAAATAAAAAATCCCTTAAAGGATCCGTGATGCTACTATATAGTACTCCGTATATCCTCAAGAGAGAGAAGGTTTGTAGGTACAACTCCAGACTGCACACAGCACGACACTACCTCATCGGATAAAATAGCAATAGAGCCACCACAAACGAAGAAAAGCTCCACCACTTTCAGATCTCTTCACCTCGCCTTCACCACAACGATCACAACGAAATGCTGATGATCGAATCCACCACAGCCGTCCGATTGAGCTTCGACCCCACCTCCTCCCGCCGTCTCTCTCACTCTGGCAGCTTCTCCGTCGCCTGGTACTTTTCTTTACACTTCCGGCAATGCATTTGGGGAAAATAAAACGGAAAGTTTTGTAACACTGTTGAATTGATTTGTAGGAATAAGTTTCAGAGATCAGCTGATGCTTCTCACGCGAGGAGTTGCAATTATGTGAAGAACAGAAAAATCAGAGCGTCTGCGGAAGAGCCGAGGCCGTCGCGGTACCATCCGTTCGAGGAGGTTGCTGAACCGGAATTGATTGAAGGTGGAGAAGCCAGACTAACCCTAGCGGAGAGAACTAGGACCATCATTGAGGTATTACTATTCCAATTAGGGGAGGAAAATGGTTTATTTATTTACCAAGCCGTTCGCGAGCAGCTCAAGGTTCGGCTCTGCTCGACTTTTTAGTAGTACATGAGTCGAGCTCAAGCTCGAGTTTTGACCTCTTGTCTGGTAAACGAGCCGAGCTGTAACTTGGCTCCATTGTAGAGGCTAGGCTCGTTTAACTAAACGAACCACCTTGATACTGAAATGAGCCAAGCTCGAGCTAGACTACTTATAGCCGTGCTAGAACACTTCAAAGCTCGCTCGTTTGCAGCCCTAGGTTTCCAATGTCGAATTAGTCTGTGTCAGATATTGGCTTTTGGTTCTTCTGAAGACGGATTGCATTTGAACCTATTTTGATGAAGTTAGAGCTTGTTAGGAGGATTTACTTGGTTAGTTCGAGTCTCATTGTTAAAGAGTTTGAGATGATAATGTTTTGTTATTGTATGAGGTCATCTGTATGCATGCACCTTCCAAGTTGCTGATGAATTAACAAAAAGGGAGTGTTACTTGCTGATGCTGTCTTTCTAGTTATTTAAGATATCTATTATGCTTAACTGTTCAGCGTCAAGAATTCGACTTTAGTTTCGCGACAAAGAGCTTATGAATATCGTATGCATTGAGTATTAGTTACATTGGTTTCTTCTTGAACTGTGATGTTGTGTGCCATGATTTGCATTCCGTACGTGTTTTTCAGTTCTATTGCATCAATTTTTTTACTGAAACTCAAATGGTGATTTTCCAGACTTACAATCCCAAGAACCTTCCCCCCTTCCCCCCCCGTTCTCTTTGTAAAATCATCTGAATGACATAGTCAAAAGTATCCTTGCTTTGCAATGATCCCATAATCTTAATCATCCGCCATGCCTATTATGGGAACCACCTTTTTTATTGATCACTTGGTGCCTGGATATTTATGCCTGTCTAAAGTTTATGCTCTCATTTTATTTCAGGTTAACAGCAGAGCAACATTGATGTTTTCAGGTTTTCTTGGTGATGAAGTTCATGAGAACATTTTCTGGCCAGATTTGCCTTATGTGACCGATGAACATGCAAGTAAGTTTTCGTACTTTGGGTTCTAATTATATTACTTAGTTTTACAGTTTGTGATTGGCAGCATTTACTCTATTGAAGTGTGATGTGCTCTGGCTTCTTGTCAGATATTTACTTTCAGGTTAAAAATGACGAAGACATTTTGCAGACCCTAACTGCTGAGGATAACTACGTGGTATGGTAGTTGACTTCTGGAAAACTAAACTGGTGTTATATTTTCCTTATAAAAGTCCAAGAGAGTGATTTTCACCAAAATCTGGCTTTGTTTATGGTGAAGCCCTGAGTTTGACTCATTGGGCTATTTTGAATACGGGTGGACCCAACCCAGAATTCCACTGTCTGAAGATTGCCAAAATTACTTCACACAGTCAAATCCCTCCATGAACATTTTTCCTATGAGCTATGCATCAGTTTCGAAGTCATAAGTAGCTTCATGTGAGACTTAAGCTCAATCTCTGGAATAAACTGATATCTGTATACCTGAGCTGGTCGGGCATCTTGAGTATTTCCTGGCTCATGGCAATTTCAGAATCCCAATTACCGATGCCGGTGCGCCAATTACTACGAATAATGTATCTAATGCCGAATTCCAAGTTCTGTGTGTGAATTGGACTCTTGGCCCCATACACCTTTGTGGCCCATGGACTCTTCGATAAACCCACAATACCCGATTACCATTATGGCCGTGTGTACTGAGAATCTGATTTGGCGGGCCATGTGTCATGAAAATTGGCCATCAGCAGCATCCCCAACACATCCTTAGGAACTGTTCTTGCGTCCACAATGAAGAAATAAAAAAGGATAGAAAACAATCTTAGTTATGCAATCATGGTTTTGCCACAGCTTCTCATGGCCATCTTTGTTGGTATCTTAAAGCGTGTATTTGTTTCCATGTGCAGTGGTTTTCACCATTATTTGTGTCCTGTGCTTTTGCATAGCTATGAAACATATGAATAAAAGCTTTGTAGTTGTATAACTTATATCTGTTTTATATTTTCTTGTTTTTTCTTAACTTCGTTTCTGGATCACATTCAGGTAGATCAGTTCTTGGTTTCTTTTTTTCTTCATGTATTACTTGGATGATAACCTTGCATGCGTGTGGAGTATGTTGTCCCCGCCAACTGTGATGTGTCGCGAAGGGTGATTGCCGTTGGCAGGGTTATCTGCAAGTTAATAGTTTGTAATCAGAATCGCGTTGAGAAAAAAATGTTGCTATTGTATTTAAAACTAGGAAAAGAAGTAAAGTACTTTACTGACAATAATCTGTATAGATAAATTCGGTGATCATGGGATTTTCATATTAAAAGTAAGTTTTGAACTCAATGCAGCAAGTCATAATAGGCCTGGATACTCCAGAATTGGTTCGCGAGTTGGATGTATCTGGTCCAACAGCAATCCATCTTGATACTAACGAAGATGATGATGAAGAAAGCGACGACGACGAAGATGATGATGATGTCGATGAGGATGAAAATGATGAGGATGAAGACTATGACGTGGTGGCTGTTCTTTCTTTTAATTTGTTGGGCTTTTCAAGCATATTAGTGTACCTCTGAAATCTTGTGTAACCTATTTTAAATGATTATGTGTAGGAATGGGTTTCTGATCTAGAAGACGACGAAGATCAAGAGGATGATGATGAATCACTAGGGGACTGGGCAAAGTTGGACACCATGAGAACTTCTCATCCGATGTATTTTGCCAAAAGACTTGCAGAGGTAAAATTTTGAAGTAGTTGTCTTGTAGAACAGTGTACAACATTCCTATTCCTTTTCTTTTGATTTATGTCTTTCTTCTTCTTGCAATTTCTCGTTCCTCTACTCTGTTTGACAGACTGAATATTATATCTACCCAGCTTCATGTTTTCGGATGGACTTGTGATGGTTGCTCAGGTTGTAACAGTTGATCCTGTGGATTGTATGGATCAGCCTCCTGATGGGCTAGTTATTCAGGGCCTTCTAAGACCAGCTTTAATTGAAGAGCACTCTGTCATTCAAAAGCACATGTCCGACCATAACTCTGGTACCAGTGACTTGAAGCAAACTGGGATACTTGACGAAGACAAGGTAGAAAACCTTGGAATCATTAATGATCACAGAAAGTTATCCCAAGATAGCTCAACTTCGGCAGAGGAATTGGAGAAGGGTGAAAGCCTTGGAAATGGTACTTCATTCTATAAGCTAGAGATGATTAAGATTGAGTTGATTTCATCACAAGGACAACAGGTATATTTGTAGGTTTCTTTCCATCATTCTTTAAGTGGAGTAATTGCTTATCTTCATTCTGACACTTCCTTTTTTTTTTTTTTTATTTCCCTTTATCATGCTTGACATACCTACCTTGAATTAGCTGTCAAGTGTCAATTATATCGGGGAAATTCTGAAAATTTGTCAAAGCCTCAGTGGTTTCTCATGTCAGTGATGGAAACACGCGTTGTTGATGTCATAAACTAAACCTTGTCCCTGTTCTGAATGTCGTCCTACCCAGCTCCCACATATTTACGTTGGAAATGCAGTTGTTTGTGCACTTGTTTTGGCCAAGCATACATTGGTCATACAAAATTTACTCGTTATCCAGTCGAATCATGCACCAGTACTTCGAGGTGCTTTTTTGTCGTGCTTTAATTCATCCAGGTTGCTTGAGGTATATACTTTATGGTTGAAGGGATAGCCTATAGGTAATAATGTATGATACAGAAATCTTTCACCTAATTTGGGTGCTTCAACAAGTTGGCTTGAGAATCTGAGATGGGCAGATGGATACATATGGTTAAAAGCGAAAATTTTACCATTTTATTTCGTATATGTTGAAACGTGGCTAACTGGCTATGAAATCTTGTTCCAGATACTCTGCTGTTATTGGTGAACGTGGTCATGGTAAAGTTAGCATATAATTTATCATTTTTCCTTGTGAATATATGCATGATGTCCTCCTCCTTGGAATGGTGCTGCATACCAAACCAGATTCTTTTGTCTGCACAGTTGTGCGTTTTTCCCCTTCTTTTTGGGTTCATGTGCTGAAAAGTGAACATGGTACCAAACACTCTGACTGTGTTCTATCTCTCTCCACTCTTACCCCAAAAACCTCCCTCAAAACTTAAACCAAACAAAGCCTCTAGCTTTTTAATGTACGTCTGCCTAATGATGTGGTAAAAAACGCAAGGTAAAAAGGCTGAGAAATTCTTTGGTTAAAGCATGGAGATCTAGGGTTCAATCATGTCTACCAAGGAAGAACCAAGTTAAATTATTTCATGAATTATCCTGCAGTCCGTTGAAGTTCAAGATTTAAGGAAAGCAAAACCTGATGCTATTGCACATTCAGCGGCAAATATTATATCTCGTCTTAAAGCTGGCGGGGAAAAGACCACGCAAGCCCTTAAATCACTCTGTTGGAGATGCAAGGGTATTCAAGTAGAGGTAACCCACTTGACCTATGACCTGTGTCTGAATTCATTTGTAATATGGTTTGCTTATGTCATTAGATATGATGTAGCTACCTTTTCGTTATAATTCTAAATGTGGACAGTGGGCGCCATATTTCTGTTAAGGTTTTGGAAGTTTAGTTCCTTATTCACACAATCACATCCCAGCTTCTGAAAGTTATGCCATAATAGCAGACATACATTGACATCTAACTGGGAGAAAAAGTAAGACGTCACTGAATAATATCAATTAAGATTGGATATTATTTTTTCTCTAAGGTGTTGGTTCAATCTTGTGGGATGTATGGAGGGTTTTCCGCAGAATTCATCATATTCTAATCGTTTTGCAACTATTGACAGGAGGCATCAATCATTGGTGTAGACACCCTTGGTTTTGATTTGAGAATTAGCTCCGGAAAGCAAATACAAACACTGCGATTTACATTTAATGCACGGGTATTTCTCTCTGCCATACCCGACATTAATCTATCGAAAATCTCCAAGTTCATTTACTAGTAGTTATGAACAGCTCTTTCCAGCAACAGCTACATTTTTTCATGTACAGTGCCTGTTTGCATGGTTTATATCGTGGGTCACTCTTTAGTCCCTAATAGGTGAGCACAAGGTGCACTATAGTTCAGTGCCCATTGGCTTGTAACAATAAGCGCCTCAGTCATTACAAGTTTACATCTTGTCGTACTCAGGGTACAGTATGATGTGTAGACAGTGCTTGGTATGTTGTAACCCAAAGTGGTCCCAAACACAATGGCCTGTAACTCAAACTTTTGACTTCATAAATGTTCAATTAGAAATTGTAGGTGCGGTATGTTTCACTCATACCTTGACAGTGTTTTAACAGTACTTCTTGGATGGTGGACTCAAGTGCAAATGCAATATGCCTATTCTTCTGGTTGAGTTCCTACTGTTGTTGATAATCTCCTTTGCCCAAACTGAATTGTATTTGCAGGCATCTTCGGAGTATAGTGCTGAGAGACAACTGAATGATCTCCTGTTCCCAAGAACCCATCACAACCCCCAGAAGAAGAGAGAAGCAAGCCAGACGGAGTTGTGACCATGATTGATTCAAGATTCTGAGTTTGACCTCGAATGGTATTTGTTGTACCTCTCCCGAGCTGAGAATTGAATATAGCAGGTAGAACATTCCCTGCTCAGTTCCAGCTTATTGTATTTGTTTAATTCTGAAAGTCCATTTCTTTGTTGATTCTATGGTAAAACTTTCAAGTGTACAGCTTAACTAAGGTTGTTGGGCCAATAGACATTGAAACGGATGCAAAGGTATCACATCTCAACCGGATACGGATGATACCTGAGTTAGAGTCTCACTGTTGCGCGGTGCAACTAACCCTATTTCTCCTTTGTTTTTTTTCAAAAGAACATTTCGCCCATAAGTGTTCGGGCAAAGAACTCATCATTGATGTGCTAAAATGGACACAAGTATTCAAGCAACACAGAGTGTATCATCCACATACAATCAAAGTACTACTACGCATCTATAAAGCTACCCGACTAGTTCTAACGGCTGACAACAATCTTGTGCTTGTTCATAACTCACTGCATCAGTGTCTAATTCAATTTTTTCGACATCGCCTATACAACTTGCAAATGATCATATTCAAAAGTGGTAGCTGAAAACACTAAACGGCCCCTTTTGGATTCCAGGATAAAGTAGGAAAAGAAATGAAAGGAAGATCACATCACTTATTTGGATATATCTATAGTTCTGTCTTTGCTGCTCTTGTCGGGTTAGAGGAAGAGATCAGATAGGAAATAGATGCCGTTGCTTACCTCGAAAAAGTTGAATTGTCAAGGGTGGGCGGGGAAGAATCCGATTCTCTCAACCTCATCAAACAAAACTCAACGCTATGGTCCAGTCCAACCGAGTCATTCTACGCTATTTGCACACCGCATTGTATAGGACCCATCTCGAGGTCCCTTACAAACAATCGGAACTATTCAATTTGTTTAACCTGTTTTTTAAGAATATAAAAATCAGCAAAGTCTAATATTTGTAAGGGTTTAATCGATTCTTTGCTCAATTTCTTGTCAAAAAATTGAGCAAAGAACTTATCAAACCTTTACCTTTATCCGATTGAGCTGATTTTTTTTATAAAGATCTTTTAAAAATACATTTTAAATAAATTGAGAGGTTTCGATTATTTATGTGGAATCTCGAGATAGGTCTTACATAACGCGATGTGCATTTAGCATACCCAATAGTTTTATTGAATCCTAAAAGAGGCGCAAGATAGTACTACTAATAAAGTACGAGTTCTTGTTGAAATTTGAATCTAAATGAGGTGCAAAATATTGAGGAAACGATGAGACAAGAAGAACAAAGACAAGATTTAAATACTAATTCCTTTCATTTCTCTCGAAATTATACCACAGAAATCACCAACTTTTTCCTTCTTCACAATAAAATGTTGTCACTTGATCCCATCAAGTTAAAAAGATCGCCTATAATAACATAATCAATGGACCCTATAAAAATTAAATTTGTGCCCTTTTATTATGCCTGCTGATTTTACCACTTTCTTTTTTGTTAATGCTACTCTCATGCAAGATGAATGACATTAACAAAAAAGAATGGCAAAATAATTTCCCTTCATGGCTGGGCCCTCATACACAATACAAATGGCGTGTCACTTGATGAAAGTCTCATACACCAATTGAGCACTCACAAGATCCACAACCGCAGATCCAACCGACTTAAACACTGTGACCTCCTCCTCATCCCTCCGCCCAACTTTCTCCCCCTTAACCAACTCCACCAAGTCCCCAACCACGTCACTCCTTCCAATCACCCCTCTCTTAAACGCCCCCACCAGCTCTCCCGCCTCCTCTACCGCCGCTTCGTTGTCCACAAACACCCTCCCCCTTCTCACCGCCTCATCGTCGCACTCCCTCATCGACTCCTTGAACGACCCCACCAGGTCCAAGTGGGCACCGGCCTTCATCCCCGCCCCCATCACCAGCGGCGCCTCCGAGTTTGTCGCGCAGCTGATTATATCCGCCACCCCACCGCCGCCTCCAACTCCTTACTACTCTCGAAACAAACCCTAGTAAGTAAGAGCAAGTACACCAAATTAGATAAATTAACTTTATAGATATTAACTTTATTATGACGAAAGAACCATCCCACAGCTGCGCCACTAATTGGATCCATCCATAGGGCATAAACCTTCGGATCGCTGCGCCATTAATTGGATCCACCCTTAGGGCATAAACCTCCGAACGATCCGAAGCAAACCACCACCCCGACCTAGCAGGTACTCCCTCCGTCCCAATTTACTTGTCACTTTTTGGAGTTCGTGCCACTTTTCAATTGATTATATCTTGTAATTTATAGTAATATTTTAGGCGATTTTGAAAACATTGTATTATAGAACAAATCGAGATCTATCAAACAAGATCCATATTGGATATAAAATTCATTACCAATTTAAAGATATAACTAATTCTTTTTTTCGGTTGGAATAGAACTGTGACAAGTAAATTGGGACGGAGTGAGTAATTCCTTTCATTTCTCTCGAAATTATACCACAGAAATCACCAACTTTTTCCTTCTTCACAATAAAATTTGTCACTTGATCCCATCAAGTTAAAAAGATTGCCTGTAATAAAATAATCAATGGACCCTATAAAATCAAATTTATGCCCTTTTATTATGGCTGCTAATTTTACCACTTTCTTTTTTGTTAATGCTACTCTCATGCAAGTATATTTTTAGTGCAAAAATACACTTGCAGGTGAATGACATTAACAAAAAAGAAAGCGACAAAATCATTTCCCTTTATTATTGCTAAACTCAACCAAATTCTATAAACAAATCATGGCTGGGCCCTTGTACACAATACAAATGGCGTGTCACTTGATGAAAGTCTCATACACCAATTGAGCACTCACAAGATCCACAACCGCGGATCCAACCGACTTAAACACCGTGACCTCCTCCTCATCCCTCCGCCCAACTTTCTCCCCCTTAACCAACTCCACCAAGTCCCCAACCACGTCACTCCTTCCAATCACCCCTCTCTTAAACGCCCCCACCAGCTCTCCCGCCTCCTCTACCGCCGCTTCGTTGTCCACAAACACCCTCCCCCTTCTCACCGCCTCATCGTCGCACTCCCTCATCGACTCCTTGAACGACCCCACCAGGTCCAAGTGGGCACCGGCCTTCATCCCCGCCCCCATCACCAGCGGCGCCTCCGAGTTTGTCGCGCAGCTGATTATATCCGCCACCCCACCGCCGCCTCCAACTCCTTACTACTCTCGAAACAAACCCTAGTAAGTAAGAGCAAGTACACCAAATTAGATAAATTAACTTTATAGATATTAACTTTATTATGACGAAAGAACCATCCCACAGCTGCGCCACTAATTGGATCCATCCATAGGGCATAAACCTTCGGATCGCTGCGCCATTAATTGGATCCACCCTTAGGGCATAAACCTCCGAACGATCCGAAGCAAACCACCACCCCGACCTAGCAGGTACTCCCTCCGTCCCAATTTACTTGTCACTTTTTGGAGTTCGTGCCACTTTTCAATTGATTATATCTTGTAATTTATAATATTTTAGGCGATTTTAAAAACATTGTATTATAGAACAAATCGAGATCTATTAAACAAGATCCATATTTGATATAAAATTCATTACCAATTTAAAAATATAACTAATTCTTTTTTCCGGTTGAAATAGAACTGTGACAAGTAAGTAAATTGGGACGGAGGGAGTATATCATAGTAACTACTCCCTCCGTCCCAATTTACTTGTCATAGTTCTATTCCAACCGAAAAAAAGAATTAGTTGTATCTTTAAATTGGTAATGAATTTTATATCCAATATAGATCTTATTTGATAGATCTCGATTTGTTCTATAATACAGTGTTTTCAAAATCGCCTAAAATATTATAAATTACAAGATATAATCAATTGAAAAGTGGCACGAACTCTAAAAAGTGACAAGTAAATTGGGACGGAGGTAGTATTAGAGAGGAATCGAACCCTGCCCAAATCTAGGCAAAGCCCTTCCCCACCCGCTGGGGCAACCCAAGGGTGGTACTTTATACAGATATTTTGGACAGTCAAAACTTGAAAAAGGTTAAAAAAAAAAAAAAAAACGCCGAACAAAACCTCTCTAGAATTTTTTTCCTACAGTTTGCTACAGTGCTACCTAAAATTGACTTAAAAGTAAGATGAGAAATATTCATTCAAGGGAAGAGTTGTGAATAAGTTTTTCACAAAAGCGGCAAATCTCACCTGTTCCAATCAACGGTTTGGATTTATAAAAAAAAAATTTCGGAAAGAGCTTAACTCTTCTCCGGAAATTTTTTTTTAAAATCCGAACCGCACAATTCACCCCGTAAAACTTTTTTTACGGCCGAGAACCTCTCGTAAAAAAAAGCTTTTTCTCAAGTAAGATGTGCAAGATTGATACCTAGTTGCAAACTCTGCCTCGGTTTTCAAGTTATCGACTAGGGCTTTGGCCTTGTCGAAATTCCGGTTCCAGATTATGACGCGGTTTAAACTGGGGCGAACCGTGAGATGGGCTTTGATCAGGTGGGGGGCCAGTGCACCTGCGCCGACCATGAGGAGGGTTTGGGAGTTAGGGTGGGAGAGGTAGAGGGAGGCGAGGGCGGAGACGGAGGCGGTGCGGTGGAGGGTGAGCTCGGTGCCGTCGAGGGT
>BPLS01000141.1:659447-675660 GCA_019656275.1 Rhododendron kiyosumense
GGCCAGGGTTTGGCCGGTGAGGGAGTGGAAGAGGACGTAACTGGCGTGGATGGAGGGGAGGGAGGAGGTGTTGAGAGGGTGGTGGGTGACGAGTTTGACGCCGGTGTAAGGGAGGGAAGGGGAGAGGGACCAGGAGGGCATGAGGAGGAGGGAGGCGGTGGGGGAGGTTTGGTGGTGGTGGCGGAGAGGGGAGTGGGTGGTGGTGGAGGCGGTGGGGAGGGAGGTTTGGAGGTGGTGGATTAGGGTTCCGGGGGTTAGGAGTGAGCGCAGAGTGGAGGCGTCGATGAAGATGGGCGAAGCAGCGGCGGCGGCCATTGATGAGATTTTGGTGGTGGATGTGGTTATGGTTATGGAGATGAGAGTGAAGAAGGTGGAAATGAGGAGGCAATTTTGGTGATGACCAAATTGACTTGAGAAAAAAAAAAGACTCCAAGTCTACGAAGACAACTAGAAAAATGATGGGAGGAGAAGAAATATTCAAATGACTTTTTACGTGTTTTACTGTTTTATTTAAAAAAAAATAGACAGAAAATTTAACAAATTTTTATTTTCTAAATATTTTTCTTCCTAATCGAACGAATCCTAAACAAAGCAAGAGAAAAAAATATAAAGTAACTAAAGAGAAAGTGTAGAGAAAATTTGTTGGTTATTTTATAGTATGACTTTCTTATCTTTTCTTAGGTTACAATTACAAACTAGGGATTTCTCCCTTCCCTTCCCCTCTTTCTCCACGTTCCAAACGCACCCTAAAAAATTGAAAAGAAACCATGAAAAAGTAGTAGTCTTTACTCAAACTTTCTCGCTTGCCATGTAAATAGCGTTTTCCTATTGCATATCTTGCCACAAAAGAAAGAAAGAAAAAAAGTTCAGTAGACTCTACTCCTATTAGTGAACCTTTGAATCCTCGTCGAATTGAAAATATTAGCGCAAATAGTATCAACGAATGTCAACAAGAACAAGTTGTTCTATGATTGTATTCCACAAACAGGGAATTATTTTTTCACAAAAGAGAAAAATGAGTTTTTAAGATTTTAGCACAATACATAGATTCTATTAAATTAAATAGATATATCTAGGGAGAATTCACTTTGAAGTGACTATTCCTTAGAAACATACGTTGTAATATTTTATCTCACAATTCATGAATCAATTTAAAAAAGACCTAATGTTAGGGATTTATCAATCGGTAATGTTGCACCAATACCCAACCAAAGGGCCAGTGCCGTAAATCAAAAAAACGGTTGATGACGGTTGTCGCTACTGGACTACAAAATGGAATTTGAAATTTATTAACATTCTCTAAAAAAAAGGTATGGTTTACTCCCACAGGATCTACATTCTACAACACTCCTTACTACATTGTTTCATTTTCCCTGATACAGATGAAAAAAAGTCAGGTTAAACATAGATACGAAGGCTCGAATAAGGAATTATTTACAGGAATCCGTAGACTCACAGTTGACGTTGCCCCGGTATCAATATCTGATTACAATCCGACATTCAGCTTGTCAGGTAACCATATTCTTCTGCCTTGGCATTATGTAAGAGCAGCGCAAAACCACTGTAGCGGTGATGGACGAAGGGATATACACAGTCCTAGTTATAAAATGTGTTCAGCCTGGGATAAGGTCTTTTCGACAGCCATCCACCAGTCCTCGTCTCCACTGTGCATTTCGTCCTGTTTGGGATAACAGAGGTTAAAAAGGAACAAATATCGGAATCAAGGGAAAGATCGACTTCAAATTTCTACTAGCTTCAAACCATGACAAAACGAAGAAAAATGTGTATCATCATTTAAGATCACAAACTACAAAAGAGCAAATCACTGAAAGGAGCTCATCGGAAATAATGAAAAGTTTTGGTAACCCCCTTCAAATTAGCTCGTTGAGCCAACCCATGTGTATTAAGTGAAAGACTTTGAAGCAAATGGACTAATAAAGTTTTCTCATAATTGCAAATACTGATTATAGTACTCCTATTATACCTATTTTGTTTGTTTGAAAGTTTCAGTAAAATTAACTGAAGAGCATGCAATCCTGCAAACATGGATGGAAACATTTTCATGGTCTGTGACTAGTACAAACTTAGAATATGACAATGAGACTAATTCGCTACTAAGCATTGACGATACCATGTACTATGATTAATCAAAGCATAGAACTCGAGAACTAGTAAGACTAACCGTTTCAGTGAGATCTAGTGTTCTAGGCATATTCTCAATTTTTTCTGCAGCTCTTATGGCTTCAATCCACCATCCATCCTTCCTGCAGCTGTCTGTGATGCTTTCGTCACTGTAAAACTTCATGTGCTCCTGCCCATTTTGAACAAGTTGAAGTTCAAGGTTCTCATCTGCCGAACATCCTACGTTGTGCGAACCAAAATTGAATAGAATTGTATCATCGGGAATTGCATCTTTGTGTATTGGACGTGAAGGGGATCGGTAACCTGTTACAATCAATCAGCTCAGCGAAAAGTATTCACTTTGGTAGTTAAAGAAACGCGGGGAAAAGACTCATTTAGACCTTTGCAATCAGGATCATGGCATTTCTGATAGTAAACAGCCTTTCGTAAGTCAACAATGTAGATCACTGAAAGAGAAAGGAAGGAAGAAAACGTCAATGTATATATTACTGTTCTTCTAAACAGAACAATCTGAAAAAAAAAATCATTTTTAGGTATTTCAACTGATTGCTCAGCTTATTAACTGAGATTGACCTAAATGAAACCATAACTTATTAACTGGGAACGAAATTACTGGTTGAAGGATATCATCATAATTGGGAGAGTGCACACTACACACAAGAGAAACACTGCTACTCCCTGATTTTGACTGAAAGAGTCTGAAGTTGATTCATGAGCTTTCTTAACAAATTAAGACAGTCATAAGTGGAATGGTCATACTAATTTCTCATGCAGTGTCCAACTAAGAGGCCAGGTTCTAACAACTACTTAAGGCCTTGTACCAGATGGAGTTGTTACTAAGCACACAAGTCAAGTCAAATTCTTACTTTCGCAGCAGAGAGACAACAAAACTAAATTGTGCAAAAATAAGAATGAAAAGGCTTCTCTGGGAACTGAAAAGCATGAATGCTTCAATGTAAAAAATCTTCAAAACAAAAATTGAAAGATTGTTTGAAGGCTTATGGCTTAAAAGGGAAGACAAGGAATGAAATTTACCGTGATTGCTTTTATGTTCTCTACCAATTCGTTCACAGTATCTATTTCTTGACATGCTGTACACCATCATTCCATACTCTGAGAACCAGTACCAACTTCGGATTTTTCCTAGAATTACACCAAAAATCAGTAATGGAACATGTAAGTTGTATTTCCATACAACAATAAACTAACAGGAATCTGAAGGCATAGATGGAAAACGTTAAAAGTTTTGGTACAAGAACAAGATCAGTCTCCTTTCATATCGACAAAGGAGATAACAATAAGTTGGAGTTCTGAAGTATACTCCAATCTCACATAAAGTTTGCCTCCGAAAGGCACCCTCATGCTACTGATACCTTTCTAGATCAGCAGGTGGACCTATGAACCCCTTCAGAATTTGTGCCTTCATCAACTCCAAAAGGCACCCTCTCTCTCAATCTCACACCCTCTATTCTCAACTACCCACATCTGATGGTCCCTGATCGGCTCAGTATGTACCTACCATCTTCCCAGAGGATCCATTCCAACCATCTCACAGTCAACCTTCCAAGCATATCACGGCAAGAACAAATTTACAAGCTGTTTTTAGTGTGTGGACTACCTCATAAGTAGAAGCAATATAGAAATAAATAAAAAATGAGATGTTAAAAAATAAGGAAGACAGAAACCAAGTTTCTGACGTTCATATGGTTGCCCGACAAATGTAGTTTTCTGAAGAAGGCACCACCTGATACATTTCCTATAGTGGCAATAGATTCCACAAACACGTCCAAGGTTGGAAATGGTGATTTCCCGATCAAATAAGTCCTTGAAAGATCACTTGTGCAAGAATTCAACATGAATTCATGTGACACACTCGATTGCTTTTGGAACTCGCTGTTTATCTGAAATAAGAAAGGATATATAAGCTCCAACGCATCAACTACAAGAATATGAAACACAGAACAGCTACGTTTGACGGTCAGCATTGCCAGCGGACATGTTTAGAGTCTTTAGACCCACCAAGAGTATTAATGTTTGAAGACATGGAATCATATCCCAAAAACTTCACAAGATAAATCTAGCTTTCTGGAATTGGACAGCGTTCAGCTGTGGATCACATATAGCTTCTTTTTTTTTTTTTTCTGAAAAAAATTCTTCTCAGGACAGCCCATATTACCTCTGTATCAAATTGCAGGGCCTTCACGCAATCTGAATCCATTTTGCAGATAAGAAGCTTCTCACAGTCAGCATCCATGTTGCAGATCAAGGATGCCATGAACACATTTTCCTCACTCTGAAATAGGTCAATGTGACATTAATCGAATCACAAAATGCAAGTACATCCATAAAAGATTTAACATTTAGTGTGGAGTACTTGTAATTCGCACATGACAGAACAGCATATGTCGTTGTGTTCCTCTTTCGTATGCTCTGTCTGTCAAAGGTTAACAGTTAACACTGACATGGTGAGCATCTCAAAATATCATCCTGCAGCTCTAGCCTTGCATTCCATGAGAAATTTCCGCATGCAATGGTACTACAGGACATATGTGGCATGGAAACTTCGTTGGAGTCAATTACCGGTGTTGGACAATTTTCGGACACCGACACTCTCCGGACACGTGACCGACACTCAAATCCAAAGCATCCTTTTCTTTCTCAACGTTTCTGGTTTGGACACTTACGAGACACTCTAAAAATGCTCTGGATCTCTGAAGACACTCTTGGGACATTCACAAGACACGTCGGGAGTGTTAAATGAAATGGTTAACACTCTTGTTAAAGCTTAGCAAAATCCATCCTCTTTGTGTCATGATAGTTTATTGATTATAAAGACACACATAGATGATAAAATGCTTTTTTTCTGGAATACTTTTGTGAATGGTGTTACACATTTTAGAGTTAGAGCCTTCGTTATTCATATGATGAAACACATAACTAATATTCAAAACGTGTCCCCATCATGTCGTGTCCATTTTTTAAAAAATTAGCGTGTTGCAGAGTCAGTGTCATGTCGTGTCGTGTCCGTGTCCGTGCTACATAGACGAGGACATATGCAAGTTACTTGTTTTCTAGACAAGGAAACTGATGAATATGGATTTCCACTTAAAAATGGGTAAACCGCTTCAGTATTTATTCCAAAACAGGTAATGAAATACATTACAATATTAAATCCTATCTTTGAGGATTGACAAGTATGAAAGATAAGCTTTTATTTTCATGTTTTGGGATCACTAGTAGAAGGTTCACTTTAGCAGTGATACATCATTTGGAAAAACACGTTAACAGATACATCACCTAAAGCAAGCAAATTAGTTCAGACTTCGTAGCCTAAAAGATTCCCTGGTCTCAATAGGACACATGTCTAAACGCTGTTGGAAAAAAAAGGAATGATTCATTTATCAATGCACAAAAAGGAGTTTCTTACCATGTTCTTACATTTAAATCGCCCAGTAGGTAGAAGAACAGAATTCTTCCCTGCTTTCGATGACAGAGGTAAGCGAAAGCAACGATTTCTTGAATAGACAGCAGTATCGACAAAAATCTGGGAAGGGATATCAGCAGAACTCGAGTCTTTTGAAACAAACAACTTTTCAAACCTACTATCACTCCCTTTCTCATTATTAATCCGTGAGCATATCTGAAAAGATGTCATCAAACAGTTCATTGACAACTGGATAAATGTACAAAAGACATGTTTATGTTGGATTGTGCATTGGAATCACTTTCTATTCTATTTGGACGTACCTCAGCAATAAATGCACCAGCATGTGAATTGTCCTTAAAAGCCATCTTCTGTAAGCGGATAATTAGGTGACGCGAAAATTTTGCTTCCAGCATGCATTATAATAGGAACGTATCAATAAAAGATCAAGATTCTATTTCCATATTCTTATTCTGAAGACAAAATGTTTACTGAGATCTGCATGGTCCTAGGCTTAAAGCTTTCTAGTTGCAACATACATAAATATAACCCCATAAAAGAAAAGATTTTTAAACAAAGTGAGCGCCATTTTTTCTCATGCCTTTGAAACAGACTTTTTACGCCATTGGAAGTAAGATTAGACAACCATTTAGCATGTTATGAATAAGGATAGAGAGCACAAATGGCACCTAGTCTGGTGAAACTAATCTTGCAAGGGTGGCTTAAGGTGTGAGTACAAGCAACAACGATGGCCAGAAATGGACACGTAACAAATAGTCAGTATATTTTCCTCCCAGTTCAATCAGCTGCAACAGTTAATAGATGCACTACTGACTCCCCAACTTGAGATCGCATTAAGAGAGACGCAGGTAAACTTGAGATTTAGTAGTTGGAAGACAGAAAATTCATAAACTGAAACTCTTGTTGATAGAATGGCAATATGGTTGCTTGATTGGTTATAGTGTCACAATAACTTCTTTTTGACACAGAAGTTATAGACAGCATATCAAGCAGCCACTATGGACATCATACCTTCAGTCGAAGAATCAAGTTCTACAATCCAGTCATGGTCCCCTTGAATATCATACTTGTCAGATAAGGCATCAAAGACTACAGTTATCAGGAGATCAACCATCTCATCTCCATCTTTTTCGGTATTGTCTCTCTTATTGAACTCCAAATCGAAATAGAGGTGACATGGTAATCCCTGACAAAAGCAAATATTCATCGCCCATGAACTAAATATCACACACACACACACACAGTGAAAAGAGAAGAGGCCAAGTTCCGACCATTGAATCAGTCCATGTTCTCTGACAAAATGTATGCACTTTTGGCCGCTTTTACTGACATTCTAAAAGAAAATGGAAAATGGTGTTACCTCCTGAATCACTTCATAATGGTGGCGGAATCTAGGATTCATGTTCTTGTACCTAATATTAAGATGACCAGCACAAACATAAAGAATTTTACAAGCAATGCTACAAAATGGAATTCTGCCAACACAAAGCTTAGAGTCAACCTCCGCCAAAACTCTTCATATGTTGAGACAAGGAACCTCCTTTGTCCATTCATATGATCTTGATAACTGAAAACACGAACATGTGGATGCTCTTTGGCATACTTCATTGCTTCATCTTGCCTAGGGAATGTAGCCCATATTTCCTCCCTATATGAAACTGAACTTATAGCCGATTCAACAAAGAAAAGAGGTGATAAAAAAAAGAAAAAGAAAATCCAACTAAGGTCACTAACCAGAAAAAAAAGGGAAAGAAAAAAGAGAAGTAGCAAATGACACAAGCAGAATCAGAAGAAAAGGCATAGTACCTCAATTTTATTTGTTCAGAGAGATCAACTTGTATTTCACGTAACAGTCGCAACAATTTGGCTGGTCTTTTTGGAGGCACACCATGTGGAGAGCCATAGAATACGACTGGAGAGAAATGCTTCCTTTTGTTACAGTCGTTTGCGTAATTTGTCGTTGAAGTAAACTGCAAGAAAATGATATATAGCAATATTAAAAAGTGTAGAAAACAACATTGTGTGGCAGGGCATTTGTAACCAATGAACACAGTAGATACAAGCCTACATCATCCGTCCAGTGCATCTACAACATGGGATGTAACAAGACAGAATAACAAAGTAAGAAGGAAAAAGGGTCGCAGCTTATACAGACCTGCACATATGCTGCGGGTTGCTGTCTTTTTTTGGGTGATCCCGAAAGTGGAGTATTGGAAAATCCAGGCACCTCTTCTGTTGGACTTGGATCTATTTGCTCCAATTTGTGTTTGATTGCTTTTCTTTCTCTAGCAGCTGATTCTGAAACATGTAAAGAATAATAAGAGACATATTTTGAAATTGAAACCAGAAAAAACATGAACGCCACGACCATTAGATTGACCATTGACAGAAAATTACGAACTTATTCCAACATGGCCGACAATATTTAATTACTTTCCTTGCCCAAAAACCAGAAATTTCTCCAAAACTTCAGGACCAAATTTGGCTCAACGACCAAGTTTGGAATATGAGGACTTTGATTGAAATGTAAGCCATGACATCCTCAAGTTAGCTCATACATAGACTAGAAGGTTAAGGTTTCACTCACCAAGTGGAGAAAGATGACGCACGAGATACCTAAGCCATGGAAATTGTGCCAAATGCAGATGCTTCTCGTATATGCTTGCATCAGTGGCCCATTGAAATCTCAAAATGACTTAAACATGTAGGAAGCTATGGCACACCTATGTCTACCATATATATGTTACACATTCCTTTGGTTAATGCGACACATATTTTTGGTGTAGTCAGTAGCGTATGTTACACATTATTTTTTATAAGTTACGCAGAAGAATACGTTGAAGTGTATTGTACTAATAGTTTTGAAGGATGATACGTATATTTTTGGTACTTGGCACGCATATTTTTGGCGTATGGTATGCATATTTTTGGCTCATTAGTAACACATTTTAACGATATCAGTGGTGCATTTTTTGGTCAAGCTCCACTAGGGGTGTATGGTACACCCAAAATTGATACGAATTTTTTGGGTAATATACAGTAGTCTTCATTTTTTTTAAACTGAGGCTTCTTCAGTAAATGATGTAGAGCACCAATTCCTAATGCACCCATGTGTATACTTGCACATCTGTATAACATATCTACATGCTTTGGTTTAATAAGTTAATCGATAAAATATGAATTATCTAAATTTCCGCTTGAATCTGTTATTAACCGATTACTGAGGCAACGAAATGCGAAATTAATGTTCCCTAACGTAGTCCTAACTAGAAACCGGAGAGTGTGAGCAAAAGTGCTCTAAAAGATGAAGAATCATAAATGCAAGCGATGGAGAGAGAGAGAGATACGAGGTGGAGAGACGCCGCATTTGAAGCACTGAAACAATCGATCAACATCGTCCATGGCTTCACGCACTTTTCCCCGTGATTTCCCCCAAAACGGGACATGATCTACTGGCTCCAAGCCTTTTTTGCTGGTTTTTTTAAGGCTCTGTTTGGAACCTATGGAAAATGAGGGAAAAGAAAGGAAAATAAAGAATTTTTCCTAATGATTGTTTGGTTGTAGAGAAAGAGGGAAGAAAATAAAGATTTTGAGTGTGGTGAATAGTAAATTTTCCCTCTCATTTTCCTTCCCTTTTCTTTTCCTTTCTTTTCTTTTCCTTTCCCTAGGTTCCAAACAGAGCCTAAGGGAGTATTGGCGTAGTTCTTCTCTACTCTCTCTCGAGCGGGAAATCAATTTTCGGAAGAGACCTAATCGATATTCGGGTTCGGAGCCATTTGTTCGGACTTGCGCTGTTTTGCTCATTTGTCGGGCCCCTTTTTCACCACGGTTAATGGAGAGACTTCGTCGTTTATACGGTAGAAAATTGGCTTGGAACACCATGTGACGGTAGTATAGCTCGGTGATGGTGTCGTTTATAAATGCTTCATTCGTTGGCCTATTACTAAGTATGAATATGCGGCAAGATTTACAATAAAATGTATAGATTCGTAGTTCATGCAATTGAAAATGGGCTTAGAACACCATGTGATAGTAACACAGTTTGATTTTTTTTAACAGCTAGTAGCACAGTTTGATTTTTTTGAACGGCTAGTAGCACAGTTTTAGTCCTGTTAATGGGTCGGATCCGAAAAATCGGATCCGGATCCGATAACGTCGTTCCGTAATCCGATAATCCGAATCCGGTAATTCAAATACGGATCGAATTAAATTCGTTATCGATCCGAATCCAAATTTTATTTTTTTAAATTAAAATTTTTTTTTAAAAACAATAAATTTTTATTTTGGAAAAAAAATTGTTTAACAAGTTGTATTTTTTTTTATTTTTTTTTTTCAGAAAATATTTTTTTTTTAAATTTTTTTTGTATTTTTTTTGCTAAAATTTTTTAAGTAAAAAAGTTTTCGGATCGGATTTGGATTTTCAGATCGGATTCGGATCCGGATTATCATTATCGGATTCGAGTCTTATCGGATCCGAGTCTAATTGGATCCGGATCCGGATCGGATCTGGCCCGTTGACAGGCCTACACAATTTGATGATAGTGCGGTTTGAAAACGCTTCATACATAGACCCAGTTACCAAATACGGAGTACAAGATAGATTTTAATAATTTCACTACAAGCGAGAATAATTGTATCATATGTGGTGAGATCGGTTGTGTTTCTCCTTTGGATGGTCCGGCCTAATTATTTATATGATTTAGGCTCTGTTCTGTTAATGTTATTATTTTTAATTACTTATTTTTCGTTCTACGAAATAAATCATTCTTTCATAATACATCATCTTTAAAGTTTTACTTGTGCTATTTCATTAAATTGTGATGAAGTGGACCGTAAATAAAGTAACTTTGGTGAATTAGTGAAGGCATGAACAAAGTTGCTCGTCAAATTGCGCTTAATGACAAAAACTCAAAGATCTTCAAAATTATCTCAAAACAGAAACCACCACCACCGTTCAATCTTCCGGATAAGATTTCTAACAATCACAAATAGTTGCGTGTTATCCCAAGTGACAAATCGAAAAGAACCATGAAAACTCTTGCCTTCGCAGAACACCCACTAGCCCACATCGCAAGCCCATCTCCATTGAACCCAACAACCCCAAAACTCCACAACAGAATATGGAGAGTTCATGCCAAAGCCAAAGGCTTCGACAGACCACCAGCAAATTCGCAGAAGGAAAAGAATGCACGCATAGAACCTATTCGAAAAATGTCCGACGAGAAAAATGCCAGCAAGGGCGACGACAACGACGAGAAGATACCAGAAGTGGTGTTTGAGAGAATGATTGGGAGAATCTTGTTTTATGTTGGGGCTCCCCTGGTCACCGGCATAGTCCTTTTGCGAGTTTTCGATGTGTTGAAGGAACAACATGTGTGGGACGTGCCACTCTGGTTTGCTTTCTTGACAACTTTTATCACTTTTGGGGCTTCAGCTCTTGGGATTGCTTATGGAACTTTGTCTACAAGCTGGGACGCAGAGAGGAAGGGGTCACTTCTTGGGTTTGAAGAAGCACAGAAGAATTGGACAGATATTTGGAGAGAGGAAGAGGAATAGTTCATTTATGAGAGTATATGGTGGGAGGGAAAGGCCTCAAAGGAGCATGTGATTTCCAAATTCCAATCAAAATTCTCCAATGAGTAATTCTACCCAAATGTGATATTTTTCATGAGCAATGGATATCCTATTTCATCAAGTTTATTTGCAGTATCTTGCTAGGAGATCTGTTATATATTTGCCTCGTTTTCTTAGGATAAGAGCAAGTTCATTCTTGAGCCATTTAGGTTAGTTCACATTCGGCACAATATACGATCGAGATAAAACGATTTTTCCTTTACTCTGAAGTCAAAGTTGTTGTCAACAAATGAAAAAGTCATATTTAATTTTGAATTCGCCAGTAATTTTGACTTTATCAAATTTGTCACGTCATCCAAGCTAATAGGTTTAGGTGAAAAATATGATATGTTAAATTTAAGAAAATTAATTTCTACATTTCCATAATTGATGCAAGCACTTTTTTTTTTTGGGTCTTCTAGCGGGTGAATTTACGAAAACAATCCCTGCATGCTTATACTTTTTACAAATTTCAAAGACTGTTTCGTAAATTCACCGGTTAAAAAACATAAAAAGAAGTGCATGCATCAATTAGGGAATTGAAGTGTAGGACCTTATCTAGAGAACAAAGCTTCTGAAATTTGTTTTGGCAAGGGGAGGGGGCCGCCGCCTCCTTTTTTCCCCTCCTCCCGTCCCAGCTCCTACCCCATCTCTCTCCTCTCCTTCCCCTTTCCCTTTCCTCTCCTCTCTACTCTCCTGGTTCGAACCTTCTTCGGTTGGGATGGGTCTCGGGTGTGGTCCGGGAGACGACTCCCAAGCTAGAGACTTGTGGTCTTGTTCTTTTCCGGTTCCCCTCGGCCCCCCTAATTTGGTAGCAGTGGCCGATGAGCGGCGGCGGTGGTGGGTGGTGGTGGTTGTGGGTGGTTGGTGAGGTTACATTTTGGGGTTTTTTTCCCTTTTTCTGTTCTGATTTTTCTGTCGGTGTTTTTCCGGTTCTCTCCGGCTAGTTTTCCCAATTCGAATTTGTACCAGTCTGGTTTCCCCAGATTCGGTGGGTCGTGATGGTGGGCAAATAAGTTTTGTGTGTTGTTTGCTACTATCTCTCGATTTTTCTAGTGTGGTGCTATGTGGTAGCTGGATGGAGTCGATGTTCGGCGATTAATCCGGTTGCTCGGTGGTCCTGTGGGTGTTGGTGGTGACTAAAGGCATGGCCCTAGGCCATGATTCGTCGTCAGCAGAGGGGGTGATCGGTAAGGGAGCTTCCACAGCCATCGGTGCCGTGTGACTGGTGATCGGAGATCCTGCCTGGGATTTCTACTTCGATTTCCATGTTCGGAGCCTATCGTGCTAGCGTAGACTTGCCGGAGATGTTTTCTCCATTCCTTCGATTCCAGATCAGTCGGTACCTCCATCGTCGGCACCGGATGGTTCCTCTCGGCTGGAGGCATCCGGCGTGCTTGTGGATTCCATCCATGGTGGTCGTGTTTATCTTTCTTGTCTGTTTATTACTCATGTTTCCATCGGCTTGTATAGTTTATCTTTGATAGGGTTCCTTTATCAGGTTGGGCCGGCTAGTGGTTAGATGACTGGCCCTTCGTGTCGCAACCCTTTGTGGTGGTGAGTCATGCACAGGTCTAGTTACTAGCTTTGCGATTTTTACCACTGCTCCTGAGTCACATGTGCTTAGTATTTTTCCTTTGGTGATGATTTTGATGTAGGTTCCCTTTCTCTGTAATAGGATGGATTCGCTGTATTTAGCCTATTTTGGCTATTAATGGAATGGGCTTTCAATCAAAAAAAAATAAAAAATTAGGGGAGTGTAGAAATCAATTTTCTAATTTCAATTGTCTCTAAATTTTGAATTTGTGCCAAAATGACATAAAATAGGTCAATCTACATTGCTATTATTGATCCTTTTTTTTGGACCAAAATGATGACAGCTGATATTATAGATTCAATAAATAATACATCAAGAGGAAACTGCATCCCTAAACAAGGGATCAAGAAACCATACAAGAGGGAACTCAGTTCAAAAACTACATCTAACTCTAACTAAATCCATCGCTCCAAACAGTAGAAGCACTGCAAAAAATAACCAAAAACACCCACACTGGGGCGATAGAAACTCCACAAATGGAGAGAAATCTCACATTGGGGACACCAAAGGAGAGAACAAAAAAGAGAAAAATCAGTAACAGAATCAAACGAAATTCGCCGTACTGGAGCAGACTTCTACCAACCTAATTCAGATGATATTATTTGACCTTTTAGCACCAAAATATAAGCCTTTAACAGGTACACTTTAGACAAAGTCACTTTGGCATTAACAGGTACACTTGAATGACCCACTACAAATTTGGACACGAATCAAATTGGCATATGCTCTTGAAATTGTTTTCTTTCTGAAATGGACGAAGTTGAATAAGAGTATGGCCAACATTGACAAAGTGGTACCAAAAAGCATGCTCGACACACACGGCACCATGAGGTCCACGAATATGTGCACAAATTAAAGACCACAACCAGTACTAATTTGTATGCATCCCAAGGGATTGACTGGGTAGATAAGGTTTGGAAATTTGGGGTTGCTCCCTTCTAATGTCTTCGATTCAAAATCTTTCAAGTGTTATTAATTCCTTTGAAACTAGTCAATACAAAGCTTTTCTCCACCTTTAATTGGGCTTACCGCAAATAAGCGGTGGAGTTGGGCCCCAGAGTTAGTCAATGCGCGCATAAACTGGCCCGAATACATCAGTTATATATATAAACCACATTACATAATACGTATGTTGATGTTATCACAAAAGATTTAATTTGATGATGTAAACGGTGAAGTGATTTCCCACTAATCCAGATGGTACCAAAATATACCAAAAGAGTCACTTATAAAAAGACACAGAAGAGAAATAGATTTTCTTCAAAGTTGATGGAGACATTCGTGTTTGTTGACACAAAATAATTTGTTACTCAATCATCAGACCATGCCACAGTATGATGATCCAAATGCAGTGCATAACTTACGAGTCTTTGGGAGATGACCTAATGAAATTTGCGTACAAGAATTGAATTCGTCTTTGGGACAATTTTTTTTTTACGAATCGGAAAATGAACAGATAATTTAATTCGACTTCGATCTCTTTTATTCTCCTTTACAACTCCGCAAGCATGAGACCAAAATTCGTAGGAGTAATATGATGTATCAACCTTTGAAGACAGACTCCATCCATACTGACAGAGACAGATTTTACTTTAATGATGGCGAAGATGTACGTTTAAAAAAGAAAAGGAAAGATGGATTACAATAGAAACGATGTTTGTCATGTGTAAATAGAGTACCAAAAAAGAGTAAATTTACACTCTCTACTAATTAAGTTGAGGTATCTTGAATTTTGCTGAGTGCTTTCCTTTCTTCGACTGTTAGGTACTTAGGTGTCATCCATTTTATTTTGATCAAACACCTTAATTTAAACAGAGTTTGCATGATAGAGAAAGTTTAAAGTTTGATTCTTCTTAATTTAGACCTCATGTTCTGAATGTTTCACTTGGCCCATCAAACTTGGTTTTGGAATATTTTTTTGGTAAAGAAAAACAAATCCTGTGTTGGGATGACTTTTTTAGAAATTTTTGAGAATTTTCTGGGGGTTATGAGTAGATGAAGAAATGAGAGTAATGATTAGAAGAAGAGGTAATAATTAGAGAGAGAAATGAGAATAATGATTGAAAATAGGGATAATTAGTGGAAAGTAATAATTGGAAGTAGATATAATTAATATATTTTGAGTTGATTTTTTTTTTTTTTTTCAAAAAGGGAAACGAACAAGACATTTAGCACTAAAGATTTTCCATATAACAGAGAGAATGAAAAAAAAAAAAAATTCTAGCAGCGGGAGGGCTATATAATTTAGGAACAATAAAATGATTTCTAAAATAAAAATAGCTTTTTTTTTTAAAATTATTATAATAGCGACCGCCGTTACTTATCCACTCGTTCCATCCTTGCATACCAAGTTATGCCAACCAGAAACTGAAAAGTACACATGAGCATCGTGTTGATTTCAATTTAAATTATCACCAACTTGTCCACTAAAGGCCGATCGTACACTTGATGAAACTTTACAACTGTTCCTCATGCTTAGAAAGAGACTTTTTATAATCTTTATTCGAAACGCTTGGCGAAATAACATTTGTGATTTGTCAGCTTCTGAACGCCAAACCGAGGTTATCCAAATCCTCTATGATAAAAACCAGCACTATGGGAATGCTTCTGTTGGAAAGTGTGGGCTGGTTGGATTCAACCAGCGTAGCGATCCTCCGATCAATTGGAGAATTTATCCAATCTCAAAAATGTTCTGTCAGGAGGAAATATTGATTCGTCACCACGTCGCGGCCTTATTCATTTGGGAAAATGACGCCCAATAATATGTTTTGATAATTAATATCCGTCAAGGATACTTTGAGCATTAACAAATGTTCTCAGTATGTTCTTGACGGGTATTAATTATCAAAATACATTCTGAACCATCATATTCCCTATTCGTTTGGGGTATCAAAACTCTTGAGTACGATTTCCGATAAATTTTCTCTATCTATCCAATCCCTCTCCACTTATTAATCTCGAAAATCTCTTTCAAAATCTAAACCGAACAGGACAGAATTCGAAAGCTCTGTGGAGAGCGAAAGTGGGCAAATAATTAAGGTGCCGTTCCGGTTTTTAAAAAAGTGGGTTTTAGAAAAAGAAGGTAAATTTCAAGGTCAAAAATCATGTATTTACGCAAATAATTTTCCTACTAATATGGATCTTGTTTGATAGATTTCATTGAGATCTTTTAAACGGTGCACAAAAAATCAAAAAATTATTTTTCATTTTCATTATATTTGAGTTTGAAATTTGGAAAAAAGGAACTTTTTGAAAAGGAAGGGAAAGTAGAATGGGGTCTAATTCCGCAATGTAACATGCAACAGTACGTAGTACCATTATAAATATATATATTATTATTTCCAACAACTTGCACATACAGAAACTTTGAATTTTGGAACATTTCCATGAACTTTCAAGACTTTGACCAATTTTGC
>BPLS01000141.1:720660-756393 GCA_019656275.1 Rhododendron kiyosumense
GGGAGAGATTGAGAGAGAGAGCTTAAGATTGCTTGGAGAGATGACTGGAACACGTCCATATTTAAGGACACAATAGTGCCCCTGAAATCATGGGGAAGATCATGGCAATTACCTAACCTGGCATGGTTTTTGAAACTTCTAAAATTGCTCCTTGTAACGGTTTTTAATACTTAAGGAAATGACTTCATGGGAGCCGGGGATCCTGTAGGGCGGAGCGCCCTACAGGTGTTACAATGCAATACACAACCGTCGATCTTATTAATCAACGGTTCAGATTAAAATTAATTTTGACCGGTAAAAATTATTTCTTACCGGTCAAAATTAAAAACCACATCTCAACTATTTATTGTCAAGATCGATGGCCCGTGTGCGTCCTACAAAGAGTGCCTTGGACTACAGGATTTTCCAATCCGACTTCATGACCCTCGCGGTTATGTGGCGCGCTAATTTACTATGAGAGGGAAGCACCCGCTTCAATGTATTTCGCACGAAAACTTTTTTTTTTTTTTTTGTGATGCGAGCCGTTCAGCTTGTATAGAATGTATAGTTCACTAAACACTATAATCGTCTCAAACATTGATTAGTTTGTGATCAAAATAAGTTTGTCATTTTTTAAAAATATACCGACCATCTTTTTGTTTTTTGTTTTTTTATTATATAATAACAAATGATATGCCACTGTGAAGCTAATAACGTCTGATCAATTTAAGTTTGTTGTTGAATTATCTACTTAAAGAACTCAACGTATTGAATAGTTTAGATAACGATAATGAAATATTGCTAAAGCCCACCAAAAGTGAAATTAGTCGAGATCCGCGCAATCTGATCCGAACATCTTGTTATAAAAAAAAAAAGTGAAATAATTGCTTGCAGATTCTCAATTAATTATATATGCAGGAAGACCCAATTTACGGTGGTGTCAAACATGACTACTGAACTTCCAATATTGTACTCCAACCTCAATTTGGATTGATTCTGCAAATTAAATATGAGTAAATCTTTGACTGAATATCTCAAATTCACTTTCTGACGTTTTAGGGAGCGATAAAGTTAATTAACTACTTTCCATTCTTATATAAAGATAATCCTTAGAGGAAAGGAAACGAAAGAATAAAGTCTCATAAAGTCCACCTTTTCATTAATGGCTACTATATATATATACTATATTTCTATATATATGTGAACCCAAAAAATCAAGGGAAAAATCAATGATCACTTCCATTTTGGCCAAATAATCCAAATGGATTATTTTTATCTTTATTAAAAAAAATTAAATTTGTTAATTTTGCATCTTTTTTTTTTTGAATTATTATTTCGTCATGACGAAAAAAATTTAAAAAGTAAAAAATTAACATTGAAACCCATTTTTTTAACAAAGACGAAAAGAAGCCGCTTATTGGCTTATTATTTCAAGAGATTATGGATTGAAGCATTATTGCCAATAAAAAGAGAGATTTGGGTCGAAGTATTATTGGACTACATGCCCAATAAATAGTTCGAAATAATCAGCCAATCATGAGTGTACAATTAAACTTTGGGATATATGGACCAAAATTTGGTGGCAAATCAAAATTTTCTTCGTTTGCTATAAGATAAGACTAGCAATTGCGCCCAGGCATACAGGAGTAACGGGACTCTCAATAAGAATTGAATGCAAACACAAAATCAAATGCTATCGTAAGAGATTAAATTCCTTCCGTCAAAATACAGTGAATTCAAGAAAAAGATGGCAAAATTTTCCCGATTCTTGAACACGAAACGACTAAAAATTAAATAATCGTCTGTAGCGAATACCAAATGAATAATCTAACTGAGAAATAATTGCCATGCCATGCATGCATGCATTACTACAATTGACCTCGATCTCTAGTCTACCCACTGATCAAAGAGCTTAAAACTTGTGCACAGAACTTGCTATATATCTTTTTAATTCTTTACTTGGCCTAATTCAGGGCAATAAACGAGAAACATTCTTCAAATGAGGATACGACAAACATTCTTCAAGCCGATTAAGAAAATTACCCAATTACTAATTCCTATCGAAACATATATATTCTTCTAATATTCTTTTTGGGCTTTCGTTTAATTTGCTTGCTTTGCTACGTTTTGATGTTAGCTTGTTGTTGATCTGTGGCAATTGCTGGGGTTTTGTTTTCGGTTGCTTCTTTGGCCGGATTTGCTTTGCTGGGTTTTTCGCGTGTTTTGTTGGTTAGAGGTTGTTTGCTGTTGCTGAGGTTGTTTTGTTGCTCTTTTCTTGGAGCTCCGTATTCCATTTCGCTATAGAGGCTAGCTGGTTGTTTTCAGGTTGTAGTCTTTTTTCCCTCGCTTCTATGTGTGTGGTGGCTGTCGTTTTTTCTCTGGTGTGGTTGTGTCTGTTAGCGTCCTCTTGGTTTGGCAGCTATTGTTTTGGTGCATGTGGCTATTAAGGGTGTTTTATTTTTAGGTTTTGGGCTTGGCTTTTTGTTGGTCTCTTGCCAACAGTCTGGGTCTCGAGTAGCTTTAGATTAGTAATTTTTTTTTCGGATGCCCTTATCCTTTTAATCTTTGTATCTTTTAGAGATTAATAAAAGGGCAAATTATAGTTACCCCCCTCTAACTATGCCTCAGATACACTTACCCCCCTCTAACTTTTTTTTCTGACACTTAACCCCCTCAAACTAACGAAAATTCACACGGTCAAAACTTCAAACGGTCATAACTTCTTTGTCCAAAGTCGAAAATATACAAATTATATATCGATTTCGAGATCTTGAAATCAGCTTTCTAATGAAACCAAAATCACATCATGATTCAAAGCACACAGAAAGTTATGATCAAAAGAGTAAGAGCTGGTAGACAGAAAGACCGTTTTGATCATAACTTTCTTTGTATTTTGAATCGTGATGTGATTTTGGTGTCATTAGAAAGCTGACTTCAAGATCTCGAAATCGATATATAATTTTCATATTTTTGACTTTGGACGAAGAAGTTATGACCGTTTGAAGTTTTGACCGTGTGAATTTTCGTTAGTTTGAGGGGGTTAAGTGTCAGAAAAAAAAGTTAGAGGGGGGTAAGTGTATCCGAGGCATAGTTAGAGGGGGGTAATTATAATTTGCCCTTAATAAAATTCTTTTTGCTGATAACAAAAAAACCAACTAATTTGTGCCGTTTTATTTTTTTTAATTGCTATTAATTACGAAGAGAGGTCTATCCGGACAGAAGACCATTATTACATCTCAGTGATAGTAGTATTATTTTCCTCCTTAGATTTGCCCATTCTTCCCTTCCCATCAACCAAACATTGAACATCCGTGTAAGTAATTACTATAGTCTATATTCAATCAGGCCAAGCGGGACATGGAGAAAGGGCCATTCATTTTTGCCTCTAACTTAGAAACTATGGCGGCTTCTTATTCTTCTTCTTCTTCTTCTTTTTCAATGGTCATGAGTGTGTCCAAGCTAGTTTACGTGTTCCTCAACTAATTCCCTCCCTAATCCGATCAAAAGTAGGTCATCCATATTGAGACTAGGAAATTCATAACAAAATTTACTTTCTTACGACTTGACCCAGTTAATTGCTTGAGAAACTTGCTTTTACAAACATGTATGTATGTTGAAACCACGTGCCTTGATTACGTCACCCTAATTTAAAAAATCAAAACAAAACAAAAAAGATTACCTCACCCTTTTGATATATTTATTCCGTCCATTTGGAGCATATGACACTCAGTGTTGTACATTGAGCCCCACTAATCTCTACATTATAACATATCAAAAGCGGCGACGATAGGTTGAAGAACAAAAAAAAAGAAGAGAGGAAGATGTGGCGACGTTCTGATACAAGACTACGTGGCCTCGCTCTAGAAGTATAACATTTTTGTAAATTGGAGTTGATGGAGTACATTTGAAAGTGCTTATGAAGCTCTAATAAGTTTTCAAGAGGCATCTCATTGATGTGGGGGGACTAGTAAATATTTTAAGACCAGAGACCACAAAAATAAAAAAATAAAAAGAAGCAAAAACAGGGGTTGCTTGATTTGGGCTAGTGGGCTTCAAAGGGTCCAGGTTGATCCAGCGTACGCAGCCCATGTGAAATTGGGCTTGTGCAGAAGTAGCGTCTGCAAAGAAATGGACTCAGTTTCTTTTTCCATTCTATTTATTCACCCAAAAAAAGAAGAAGAAAAAGTAATGGCCTCAGCTCCATCGAAACACTTGAGTAAAAAATTGGCAGTTTAATCATTTTTTTTCTTTATAAACTGATCAGGTGCTCCGATGAAGTAGTTTCGGGTGTCCGATTAACTTGAATTTTTGCAAGAACGTATTATATATCTGACACTCCCCACCCTACGAATGACTTCGACTATCAAGGTGGGCGTCTGCAAATTGCACCCTGCATGCAGTCCCAAATGAGTTTGCCAAGTGTTAAAAGAAATTAACATTCTAAAGCTGTTTAAATTTAATCGAAGAGTACTCTAACTCACTACGGATTAATTTGTTTATTGAATTGAACATTCTCTCTTTTTAATCTTTCGTCGTTTAAGTGTAATGTAATATCGAAAAGAATGTTCTGTTTAAAAGGCAAATTTCACTGACCTCCCCTGAGGTTTCTGACACGAACGAAAACCTCCTCTGAGGTTTCTGAAATGACACTGGCCTCCCTTCCTTTACCTGACAATACCAATGGTCCCCCTCCGTGCACCTCCGTTACCTGCACGTTAGAGAAACGGATGGAAAAAGTGATTTCCGTCCTTAATTTAGTTTTGTTTTTGTTTTGTTTTCCAATATTACCGTACTTCTTTCACCGAGAAATTATTCGTTGCCCCAAGAGCAACACGTGGACTTAGCCAGGTGGTGCCTCCCACCAATAAAAATTTGCTCCATATATTGACACACGAATCTTCTTTTTCCGGACACAGCTTTCTCTAAAAAAATCAAGTGTTCCAAATTACAATCCGTTTGAATGGGTGAGAAGATTTTATTTTTTTTATCATTTAATTCTAAATGATCATAATTAAATTTTGACTCTAAGACTCTCGTTGGTTAGTCCTAAGATATATTTGATTCTATAATTTTCTTAAGATTAATCAACGAGAGCCCTATAATCAAAATTTAATTATGACCATTTAGGATAAAATGATCAGAAAACTAAAATCTTTCTATCGTTTCAAACGGATTGAAATTTGGAACACTTAATTTTTTAACCATATTTTTTAATATATAAACTACATGTTGAAAAATTAATGCCTTGTTCTCTTCCATACTCAAAAAGAATTTTTAAAAAAATTCCCCCTAGATTCCCCCTACTTCTAACATTTCTCTCTCTATCTCTCTCTATTCATTACCCCTACAATTTTTCAAAAAAAATTTCAAAACACCAACCAAACAAAGCATAAGTGTTCCAAATTTCAATCCGTTTGAATGGGTGAGAAAATTTTATTTTTCTAATCATTTAATTCTAAAGGGTCATAATTAAATTTTGACTTTAGGGCTCTCTTTGGTTAGTCCTAAAAGATATTTGATTCTACGATTTTCTTAGGGCTAATCAATAAGAGCCCTATAGTCAAAATTTAATTATGACCCTTTAAAATTAAATGATAAATAAAATAAAATCTTCTCACCCATTCAAGCGGATTGTAATTTGGAACACTTGATTTTTTTAGAGAAAGCTGTGTCCGAAGAGAGAAGAATAGTGTGTCAATAGGGCGAATTTTTATTGGTGGGAGGCACCACCTGGTTAAGTCCACGTGTTGCCCTTGAGGCAACGAATAATTTCTTGGTGAAAGAAATACGGTAATGATTGGAAAACAAAACAAAAACAAAACAAAATTAGGGACAGATATTGCCTTTTCCATCCGTTTCTCTAACGTGCAGGTAATGGAGGTGCACGGAGGGGGGATCCATTGGTATTGTCAGGTAAAGGAGGGGAGGTCAGTGTCATTTCAGAAACAGGGGAGGTTTCTGTTCCTGTCAGAAACCTCAGGGGAGGTCAATGAAATTTGCCCTTTCATATAGAGGTATATTATATAGTACTTAAACGAGTAATTGTTCTCCACCAGTAGCATGCACCATTTTTACATAGGCTCTTTTTGTTTTGATGTAAAATATTTTACACAATAAAATATTTTCTTGTAAAATAAGTTATAGGGAATTGGAGAGAGGAGTGGTCGAGTGATCAAGAGGTTGGGTGTAATAAGAAATTGGAGAGAGGAAACGACAGGTTAAATTCACAACACATGTAGTGGATTAAGTGTAGCAGAACGAGGCCTTACCGAACTTCCAGGCTCCAGCCGTAAGTCAATTTACCCCGATTCGCTACAAAATATTTTCCTTGTAAATCTTTATCGATCCCCATCTTTAAAAAAACTATAAAAGATTTGTGCGGAAAAACATTTTCATCCCCAACAAACAGAGCCGCAGCCTCATGACGAATGAGACATTACCTTTTGTTCGGTTGTTCGATCGTTGCAATTGAGAGACAAAATGGTCCGAGATTATCTAATAACTGATTCTCTGAAAGTACCACGTAGGTAATATAACATGGTAATCCGGGAGTCAATAATAATTAGCTACTGTTATTGACTGATAAAAAAAAATTAGTTACTGTTAAAGTCGTAATTTCAAGTTCATGTTCTTCTTATTCCTAAATTTCAAAGAAAGTCTTTGATAATGCATCGAAATTAGGCTCTCTTTTGGTGGATCGGGGCTTCAAGTTCAGATAGCTCAAAACTTTGGGTACTATGATTTCTTGACAGCCCAGATTACACCAAGTGACAAGTTTTTGTCATCCGTCCACACCCCGTCTCTTTATATTTGTACAAGCTTTCTAACCGTGTTATGCACGGTAGCATGAGAGTGAGAAAAAATTCTACTATGTTGAATGTCATTTATAGTTACACGTAAAGTTTTGTAATGTTATGTATCCCTCATCATTTGTGTTTTTAAATGTAAAAAATTTAATTAGAAAATGCTTGAGCATGAAAGGAGGTTTGAAGGGTTTCCCCGCGCCCCCCCCCCCCCCCTAACCTTTGGTATTTTGGAAGTGCAGGAAAAAGAGAGATGAAAATGAACTTTATTAGGAGAATGCTACATAGGAGAGAGAGAATCAAAGTGCAAGCTTGATTTTATTTTCGAAAACTACATTTGCTTAGTACGTAGTATAGATATTCCTCTGAACTCTTATTTTACTGATCCATTTATACCTATAATCATGATTCAAAAGTTTCATCTTGTGTAACGAGCTAGAAAGATCATGTCTATGAAAGATAAGTTTGATTGAATGTCTAGAGATAAAGTAAGCGAGTTGCACTTTTGTTCTCTAAAAAATGGCAAATATATTTCAAAATTAAAACTGCCACTTTATAGAACAAAATGCAATCCATTCAAATGTCTATCTCTATCGAATCGAATCAATATTTAGTAGGCACTTTCTTTTTCTTTTTCTTTTTTTTTTTGTGAGTTTTACAAGTTGAATGATACATGACATAATTGTAAACCTATAATAAACTCACAAAAAGAGAATTCAAATAAGTATATAGAGGAGCTAACTCCCAACTATACAACATTAAAATGTCAACGCATTAACAAGTGGACTATCTGTCACAATAACAAGTGGACTATCTGTCACAAGACAAGATTACCAAACTTATGAAGCACTTGATGATGTTCAAATAGTTAGCGTCATTGCATATACGATGACACTAATTCGAGAATGATCTTTCTAACATGTCAACTCTTTAACAGTTGACCTATCGATCTGTCCCAAGATTATAATTATAAAATGTCGTTGGAAAAAGTTCTACCAGTCATTTTCTTGGTATATCTTGACATATGAAACACAGATGGTAGTGTATGTGTGCTCTCTATTGGTCATGTAATCCACGTTATCACCAGTAAAGTGTTATCACCGGTAAAGTAAAGTGGATCGATACCAAAAAGCCACAAAAAAGAAGTGGATCAGCCACTGAGGTTGCGTTTTCAATTTGGTTCATTTGAGACACAACCAAACCCGGTAAAATATCAAAAATTCTAATCGTAAGAAAGAACTACGGAAGGAAAAATATGTTTTGATCCATTTCAAGTTCCACAAAAATTTAGAAATATTTTTCTAAATTTTTGCATATTATTTTATGGGTTCTTGTAAAAAATCAACTCTAACAGATATCGGTAAGCATTACTTTTGGATTCATAAGGCGAAACTGCTCAGTTCACCTATACAAATCCAAAAGTAATACTTACCGATGTCCGTTTGAGCTGATTTTTTATAAGGCCCCATATAATAATATTCAAAAATTTATAGATATTTTTCTAAATTTTTGTAGGATCTAAAATGGGCCCAAACGCTTTTTTTCTTGTATGGTTTCTTGTAAATCTTCATTGCAAATAGTAGGGCTCGTAAAATATTGCGTAGACGTAGCCCATCGAAATACACAGATTTGAGTTAGATTCATGATTACGATTCAACTCCATGAATTGGCTAGAATTAAGTCACGTGTGTGCGTAAGATGGTCTTTTAAAACTATTCAAATTCACGAAAAAATCGCTAAAGTGAGAATTGATAGCAGGAGAACGTAAAAAGGATCGAGACCGAGAAGAAGATCTTACAAAGGAAAAGGATTACGTGATTAAAGGCTCTACTCACTGGATTACAAAGGGACGTGCACGAGACCGCCCAATCATTCTGGTTTGGACACTTGGCCCAAAGATAAATTGAAAAACTTTTAGAAAGTTGGAATCGTGGAGCCTTACCTAAATGTCCCATATTATTGCCTGTTCGATCTACCCATCAACCTCCTGTAGTCTTTGTCATTTTATAAACTTTTAGAAACGTTTTTTGGTTTTCTTTTTTTTTTTGGAACTGGGCATTTTTAGATAGAAGATATGCTCTCCTAAATAAATGGAAAACCTTTTAGAAAGTTGGAAACGTGGAGCTTACTTCAGGGTGTTTAGGAGCCTCTTTTTTGGTTTTTCATTTTTAATTTTTTGCCTTTTTGCCTTTTAGATTTATGATCAAAATGTATTTTGTATTTGGTAAAGTGTTTGAATGATATAAGCAGAATGTATTTTGCAGCAAGAGTAATATTTGAGATATGGAATGAAAATGAATTATGAATTGATTTTTTACTATGTTACCCCCAGTTATTAATAATTGTGTATAATATATATAAATAATGTTTTAATCAATTTTTTTAAAATTTACTTCCGAAATTGCTTATGTACATGAATTGAAAGTGTCCCCCCTTTTTATGATGTGAATGTGAAGGAAAATCATAGTTGAGAGGATAACGTTCAAAAACTACAATTTTGTGAAAATAATCTCAAAAGGGAGAGGGTAGAGAAGTCTTTTTGGCATGGTATGAGAAGAGAATGGGAAAATGAAAATTGGAAAAGCTCCTCCAGAGCTCTTTCTACGTTTTGCTTTAGAAACCTGAAAATGGAAAATCCATTTTCCCTCCTCCTGCCAAACAGCCAAAACTAAAAAAAGGAGAAGTGGAAAATGGGAAAAGGGGGATCCAAACACCCTCATGTCTCATGTAAATGTGTTGGGTGTGAATTAACGCGAATTCGTTACATCCGTATTGGATATGTAACATTAGTCGTGCAAAAATTCATAAGCGAACCTAACGCTTTAGCCGTTAGGTATTAGGACCTTCGTTATTTATCCTAGTCTACCTTCTTTCGTTTTGCAATACACACGAAGTGATTGTAGTGGAATGGACTACCTTTGTTGGGTTTTCAGGTCCCGTTTCGCTTAGGAAAATAAATATTTATTTTCTTGAATTAAAGATGATTTATTTTGAAAGAATGACCTATTTTAAAAAACGAAAAATAAATACTTTAAAAATAAAAAACTTAGCAGAATGGGGCCTCACCGGAAAAAAAGGTAACAAGATTAACTAATAGTGGATATTTTTCTCTATTCCTGATTAAATACAGTACTGTAAAGCATTTGTGTTTTTTTCCCATGGCCCAAAGGCGCAAACAGAAAAATGCAGAAGAGGCGTAGAACAAGATGATCATAAAATTGAACTACCATTTCGAGTCTTTTTTTGTTTTTCCCCTTTCTATTTCGTTCAATATTAGTACCAAAAAAGTAGTGACTCAAATCACTTCATAACAGCCCCTAGTGTTTCTCTACACTGATGAACAAAATCTATTGCATTGAGCGCTAAATCACGACGAGTTGGACAATTTAATCCTCCTGTTAATCTCCTTTTCCAACTCCTCAAGCCCTCCCACTTCCTCCAGTTCCTGCACCACAACACACAATATTCAATCTCTCTTCCCAAACAAAATCCATAATTTAACAACTGAATATAGCTATGAAAAAAAAAGGGTCCAGATTCTCTCCGGTCTAAGGTTTGGACCGGGCGGAACAAGCCAAATCTAGATCATACATTTGCAAAATCAATGGTTTGAATTTACAAAAGAGCCTCTTAGCAGATCCAAACCATTTATTATAGAGATGTACGACTCAAATTTGAACAATCTCGTCCAGCCCAAATTAAGAACCGGAGATGATCAATTCCCAAAAAAGAAAATTTAAGAATGGGAAAATGGGGGTGGACCACATACCTTGGGTCCCAAGAACAGCCCATATGGGACACCTTCAAACTTATCAGAGTGGTGGAGCTGCAAAATCAGGACATCAAAATCAAAGAAGATCTTGGCGGTTAGATTCCGTTACTTTATTACTCCTAAAAGACTTTATTATTATTAGAGTTGACAAAAGAATAATATACAGTAGATTTAAGATGTTAGGGCAACAGCACCAGTCTCGCTATTGATGGATTTTGAGCTACTTTACCTATCTAAAACAATAAAACCACCTTGCACCAGTCTCGGTATTAACCTCGGTAGAATTGCTCCAACCACTGTGCTTCGGTAAATTTGGCGACACACTATTCAAAAGGTATTCATTAGTTTATTATTTCCGGGCCAGGTGTCTGTCCTCTCTCTCCCTTTTCATTCAGATGTTTCTCTTTTGTACTTCTTGTTCTCTCTCATGTGTTATATTTCATGATATTTAATGGATAGAGAGAATATGATAGAGAGGTTGGTGTAGGGTGGGAGGAAAAAGTGGATAGGTAAAATACATTTTGCACATTTTTTGCTAGGTATTTTGGCTTTCATTGGTGTACATGCTCTTAATCAATGATTCAGAGTAGGTATGTAATGTTTTTACCTGGTGGGCCGCAGCAACTCTTCTGAAATAAGGCACGTTAGCGATGGGACCCACGGCGAACCTCTTGTGCACCAGACCGTCGTGGACGAACATGTAGGCCATCCCAAACACCGTTATTCCAAGACCCTGCTTAATGTTCACATGGTAACTATGAGTACATTATACATACAGGGGTACTTTTGTCAGATTGGCTAATCTGCTTAATTGGAACATGATCACTGGTCATTATGTGAGAGAAAAAAAAGGTTAACCGAAAGTCAACAAAGAAAATAATAGGCTGGGATTCATGTCGTATGGCGCCTTGGTGTACTCGACCAATAATAGGCTGAGATTAATGTCGTGGGGCGTCTCGGCGTACTCAACCAATATTTAATTTCTGGGATTTGAACTATTTATTTTGTAGTGATTGCTAAACAATGCATGTTTACCAAAAATCAAGCAAATGAATGGTCGATACAGATTGCTTCGCTGTACATTTTTAAAATTATAATGGCCATCAATTATTGTATAACTAGTATTGTCTGACTACAGGACAAATGGTATGAGATCAATTTTTTTTTTTTTTCCCTTGAATAATCTTCTGGGCATACTAATTCTGACCCGAATGAACAAGTTTTGACTAACCACAACAAGGCGCCCAACCCCCCTAGTGTGTTGGTGCACTAGGGGACCCTTGGTCCAAGTATTGATTAGATTTCCCTTTTGACACAATTTTGTGTAAAAGACTAACATTATGAGACAGAGCGAGTAACAGAAATAGACATGAGAGGAAAAATAAGTAGTCGTCAATGAATTAAGGAGGTGTGTGCATAATGGAGAGAGACTTACAGCTCCAAAACAGAGGCCAGGAATGAGGCCTTTGTGGAAGAAACCGTAGGAGAGGAGGGCTATGGCAGGAACTGCGTTTATAATGGCAAATATATCATTTAGCTCAAAGGGACCTTCTCTGGGTTTATGATGAGACTGCAACCAAAGAAAAACTCATGAGAAAAATCACCACATGGTAAAAATTCTCCCCACAAACAGAGAATTGTTTAACGAATCATTAGTCCATTCATTTTCTAAGTTCCATTTACTTTCCTGCAACCAAGGAAAGCACAGTAATAACTACAAGGTTTGGCTGGGTGAGCACCAGAAAACTATGAGTGTTTGTTATCTATGATGTCGCATATTTGAATCTCACCAAGGCCAAAATTAGCAGAGATTTACGCAAGATGTTCTAGATTATAAAAAAAAAAAAAAGCACAGCAATAATACACTACTTATTCAACGGCCAAATTCATTCTTTATTCCTCTGAGTTTGTAATTTCAGGGCTAAGGTTGGTGATTACTATTGACATGTGAGACGAGCATTGTCAGTGGTTGGTTAGGATTTCAAGAGACCCCCCATCATCTACTAAAATAAAGAAATAGCAAAGAAAACAGAGCAAGCGGAATCAAGGCTAGAGATTGGGCAAGAATGCTGACCTCGTGCATGTGCCATAGCGAAGCGTGCCAGAGCGCTTTGTGAGCCCATCTCGCCCAAAACTCCATACCCACCTGAAAACTCAAACAAACTGTCAAATAATACCCACAAATATACCTCTTTGGCTTTACAAAACCTACCCCCAGAAATTGAAATCGGAAAAGACAAAACAACTTACAGCAGCGCCCACAGAGAGAGCAAACGTGCCAAACATCTCGGAAAAGGGCACCTCTCCACCCTAAACCAAAACAACCCCAAATTAGAGAGAGAGGGAAAATGAATCAATGCCCTTGAGGCGACGCCACTTGGTGTCCAAACTCAACCACTACAAATTTGTGAGGTTCTCACCACACACTATGTAGAGTCTACGCAAATGTGCAGTAGAGAAGAGTTCGGGACATCGCCCCCAAGGGAATGGAATAATTACTAGAGAGAGAGTAATTATACCTCCATTTGCCAAGCAAATCGATAATAAACAGCCATGACGGCCATAGACGTAATCCCCAGACTAGACATCACGGCGGCTACGAGGTAAGTGAACCGCTCCGATTTCTTCCTGGCCGTCTTCACCTCCACGCGCCCGGCCAAGATCTGTTTCCCAATTTCCTCCTCGTCCTTGTCCTCCTCGTCATTTCCAACCTGGGTGCTAATCTTATCGTCCACCACAAAGCGAACCGTCGTCGTTTTCCTCCGACCAAATCGAAGCGCCGCGTCGCCGCGACCGCGGCAAATCGGCAAGGAGAGTAGGCACGCGGGCAGGGTAATGGAGTTGGGTTTCGCGCCGATAAATTCGAACCGGGTTAAACGAAGTGAGACGGATATTCCGGCCGCCATGGACGGTGGTGGTGGCGCCTGAGTTTTGGGTGACTCCTCAGGGGAGGGGTTTTGGGTTTGGGAGAATTTTTTAGAGAGAGAGAGAGAGAGAGGGGGGGAGGGAAGGAAGGAATTGGATGGGGTGTGGTGGAGTGTGTGTGTGAGTGTCGAATTTTGGACCGCAAGGTTAAATGCACGTAGACCACCACATGTTTCGTCGACGCTTTTTGGAATCGCAGAGGACTAGATACAAACAACGTTGAACCTACTGGAAAGCTGAGTCTGTGTAAATGCTCCTTTGTTTTATGCGTAACAGAAAATTTACGTGTACACCAGCTGTGCACAGATTCCATTTTTTCCTGGCTTGGGTCGCATAAAGATGATCGAAGCCACTCATTTTATTAAAAAAATATCGTTTAAGGTCTCTGTAAAAAATGATCTTCGTTCGATATCGTTAGAGGCGTTAACAAAACACCCAAACGACATTTTTGAACAAAATAAGATGCTCCGATTATTTTTATGTGACCCAAACTTGGAGAAAATGAGATTTGTGCACAGCTGCTCTGCACACAGCTCGTGCACAGCTCTATGCGTAATGACATTATTTTTTGAATCGCAGAGGACTAGATACAAACAACGTTGAACATACTGGAAAGCTGAGTCGGTGTAAATGCTCCTTTGTTTTTGTTTTATGCGTAACAGAAAATTTACGTGCACAGCAGCTGTGCACAGATTCCATTTTTTTCCGGCTCAGATCGCACAAAGATGATCGAAGTCACTCATTTTTTGAGCTTCGTTCGATATCTTTAGAGGTGTTAACAAAACACCCAAACGACATTTTTTGAACAAAATGAGCGGCTCCGATCATCTTTGTGCGACCCAAACTGGGAGAAAATGGAATTTGTGCACAGCTGCTGTGCACAGCTCTATGCATAATGACATTATTTCAAAGTGTTAATGTCAATGGAGTAGTACTACATTATAAAGAAGAAAAATAACTTTTGGACTCGATTAACGCATTTCAAGATCAAAAAATCTACACACACAACCATCCAAATACAATATCAAATACTTCATCTCACAAACACGTGGAATTCATACGCATTAGTGGGTATGATTCTTACACGTATGTAAGAGGTTGTGTTTGAATGATTTTGTATGTGTAGCATCTCTGTTTCAAGATTTGTTTTTTAATGTGTGAAATTCTGAGCACTGAATGAAAAATTTTGGATGCATTCATGAGAAAGCGGGGTTCAAAAATCATTCCCCTTTTAAATAGTCTAAGGCTCTGTTTGGAACTTAAGGAAAGGAAAAGAAAGGAAAAGAAAAGAAAAGGGAAGGAAAATGAGAGGAAAATGAGAGGAAAAATTCACTATTCACCACACTCAAAATCTTTATTTTCTTCTCTCTTTCTCTACAACCAAACAATAGAAGGGAAAATTCTTTTATTTTCCTTTCCTTTCCTTTCTTTTCCTTAAGTTCCAAACAGAGCCTAAAGCTCTGGTAATTATTCGATAATTACGAAGACACCGTCACGAGCTGTCTAAGACATCTTGATGCAGTCCATAACCCAAGGCAATTTTATGGATATTTTTAATTTAAGCACCAAATTAAATAATTTTAATTGGTGTGATTTTTTTTTTTTAAGATGCGCGAAAAATTTAACATTTTAGATTAAAATATTACACTATTTACCATAATAGATTGAATTTGCCAAAGATTTTCTATGATAATTGCAAAGTTTTCCTTCGCATAAGTTGCACAACAAAAATTGATGCTGAGAAAGTTAGTAGAGCAGGTAACGAACTCTTCATTTGGTGGGAGGCGGGGGAGCTGCTGTCCCGGCTAAGCGGGGCCAGCTTCGGTCTCATTTCGATAATCGGAAACTTTCACTTCGTAGAGCTCGTCGAATAGAATAAATGTACCAAAAATCAGTTCAATCCAATATTATTAAGTATTGATCGGAACATATATAACTTGCTAATAATGGATTCTAGTGGATTTGATCCAGTGTTTCAAATTCATTTATTTGAAGATAAAAATGTTCCGATCAGACACTTAATGATTTCCGATCAAGCTGATTTTTGGTACACTTGTTTTACTCGATGAGCATTACGAAGTGAACGTTTCCAATTATTAGAGCAAGACCCGGTCGGGACAACAACTACCCCACCTCCCATTTGGTGAAGGTTCTAACTTCTATCCTCACCTCTGCTTCGAGTGAGGATGAAAATTACCCTTTCTTATTGGTTAAAATAGTGTGAATCTCACTACAAAGTGATGTCATGCAATATACTTTGTGGTCATTACTTTGTGGTGAGATCCATATCATTTCAACCAATAAAAATAAGAATAGTGTTTACTCTTTTAAGTGGAAAATGAACAAAACTCAACTCCCTCTGCTTCCTTTTTTCCCCGAGGATAGGCCAGGATTTTCTAGTCTAGTCTAGTCTAGGATTTAAACAAAAAGGGAGTAATTTTTGTGGCTAATTTTAGTGGTAATTTGGTAATTTTGGGAAGGAAACAAGGGTGAATGATCGGAAAGGTGGAAGATGTTTTTTTGGTTTGGTGGAGGGGGAGGACGGTGACAGCTGTCCGGGTCGCATTAGCGGAATTGTGAGGTGGATGGGCTGCTGCTGGATTGCGGAGAGCAAGACAGCGAATCACAAGTTGACGTTCAAGAAACATCCTACTCCGTCAGCATTTGGTTTAAATATTGTTTTTTTTTTTTTTTGATCAATTGGTTTTTGTATTGTAGTAGCAATATATCTAGATACTACTATTTAATTAAAGTCATTTTCGTTACAATGAGCTGCAATTGCGTTAATTACACAGGCGACTGAGTGCAATTGTGAGCCTTAGTATCCATGTCCATTAATTGAGTAATTGATTTCCTGATTTGCGAAATTATTTCTACATATTATTATTATTGCACATGCCCAATATTTGAATAGTGGAGTTTGAGATTACCGGATATTGATTTCCTCAAGTGTTTCTGACATAATTCATTGCTCTTAATAAAAAGAAAATGATATTGGCACTCCAAAAATTGATGCAAACACTCCAAAAAATAAAGAAAAGCAGCTTTGGAGTTACATTGATTTTGAAGTGCATGCATCAATTTTTGGAGTGCCAATATCATTTCCCTAATGAAATTTCTATCAAAATTTAACTCTCTCTTTTTTTAAACTAATAAAATATTAGAAACCAGCAGCCTCATTGATTATATCCTAAATCCTATCAATATCGTTTTGCATGACCTAATCCAAGAATCGAACTTTAATTAATTGCATGAGAAACTAAAGACTTTTATAAACATGCATATATGTTGAGAACCACGTGCCTTGATTATCTCACCCGCATTTAGGGAAAAAACCAAAAACATACTTCGCCCATATGATATTAATTTTGTCCACTTGGAGTTGGAGCATATGACACTCGTGTTGTGCATTGAGCCCCACTAATTAGGGCCGGCCTTGGGCTAAAGTCCAAGGTGCGGTCGCTTTAAGCCTCAAAATTTGAGCAAAAATTAGGGCCTCATTTTCTATAGAAAAATGTAAATATATGATATATAAAATGTTCCTTGTTTCAATGCATAAAGGCATTTGGCACCAGTGGTGTGTGCAAAGACTTTAAACCAAGGGATCTCTAGTTCAAGTCTTTGGAGGGACCTTTCGTAATATTAATTTGTACCTTATTATACTGTAGGATTATTTACGGTATCACTTTTACTTACTATAGAAATTTTTGTTATTTTCTCTTTGTTTGTTGTAATCTTACTTTTAATACCAAATTCACAAAAAAATCACTGTCAACAATAAATAAACCAAAATAATTTGTTTTCACTCAACAAACTTTGATAAAAAAGAAGAGAGGTTAAAATTAATTATTTTTTATTGCTAAAAATAGTATTATTACAAGGGTAAAGTTAATAACACGATTAGCTAGAGAAAATGAATAATGTAAGTAATACTTCATTGTGTTTGTTTTATTTTTTTCTAATTCTAAAGTTTATTTTAGTTAGAAACTAAAAATACCATGTTTTATTTTTTATCTGTATTAGTCACCTATAATGAATATTTTTTTTTACAATAACCTAGGGCCTCCAGTAAAAATTTGATTTAGGCCTCGAAAATATCAGGGCCGACCTTGCCACTAATACCTACATTACAACATATCAAAAGTGGTGACTTTTTGTTTTTTTTTTTCAAAAAAAAAAAGAGAAGAAAATGTGACGATATTATGATACAATACTACGTGGACTCGCTCTAAAAGTATAGCATTTTTGTAAATTGGAGTTGATTGAGTACATTTCAAAGTGCTTATCAAGCTCTAATATATTTTTAGGAGGCATCTCATTGACGTGGGAGGACAAATAAATACTTTAAGACCAGAGACCAAAACAAAAAAGCAAAAAGAAAGGGGAAAAAAGAAGTAAAAACAGGGGATTCTTGATTTGGGCTAGTGGGCTATAGAGGGTCCAGGTTGATCCAGCGGACATGCAGCCCATGTGAAATTGGGGTTGTGCAGAAGGCGTCTGTAAATAAATGGACTCAGTTTCTTTTTTCCTTTCTAATTCACCGAAAAAAAGTACTCATTCCGTCCCCATTTTTTAATCCCTCGGTCTATCCTAGTCGGATAAAAAATTGGTTATATTTTTCAATTGGTAATACCGAGGTTCAAGGTGTACAATGTGGATTTCAGCTGGGGAAAACCGGAGGTCGTTAGGAATGGGACCAACAACAGGTTTGATGGGATGGTGTATATGCATCAGGGGAACAGAGGAGGGAGGAGCATTGACGTTGATATCAGTTCGAAGTCAAGTGCTATGGAGAAATTGGAGAAGGATGAGTAGTTTCTCATGGGAATGGATTAGCATCATCTCCAGCAGCAGATGGTTCAAAATGGAAAGGGAGAAGTAGTACTTGACGTACGTATTTGAGCATGTAAAAGGGAAAATGAAGGTTCTGTACCTAGACCCAATAAAAAGCACAAACAATAGCAATCCAAATGGTATGTTTCCTCCTCGTTGTGATGCCTCGGTGGTTTGTTTCCTTACCATTTGAAGTGTTATTGTTTGGGGCACCTTAGTTCCTCTTGAATCTTAATTTTGTTCCTCTAACATTGATCGGAACGATTTCAAGTTTTAACATATTTACTTTTAAAAGTTCTTGCTTCGACAACCACAACCACCTTCTCCCTCGTCTCTGGTCACAATCACCTCTACTCCCTCCACCACCAGTGAGACACCTCCACTTTGCTAACTAGCCGCCTAAATCCAACATCACCACCGATGGAACACCACCAACTACACAACACACTTCCAATGGTCCAACCGTAGCAATAGCTACCGAGACCTTACCAGTAAAATGATCAATATCAAATAGCAATATTTAATTTTCCACGACCAAACTAACAAGTGAAGTCTCAACAAGAAACTAATGATTATACTTTCATCCATACCAGAGAGAGTCAAATACAACGAGATATGAAAGAGATAGACAGCTCTGTAATTATTAAGGTTGTTTTAATCTGATAACGCTTCCGCATTTGTTTTATAATTAAGAAACTAATTATTTTAGAAAAAAATTACAACATGGATTAAAGATGGCCTTCGGTGATCCCTTTTCACTGGCCGGTCACGGATTCCGGATTTGGGTCATGACAATTTGTCCTCTATAATGTCGCACATTCGAATTTCACGGAGTCCAAACATTTCAAATTTGGGGGTCATTGTAGGGTTTGCTTGGTTGTTAACTTCAAGCCCCAAAAATAGTCAGGATTCGCGCAAACTGTATTGGACAATCCAGTTATTTAAAACAAAAAAAGCACAGCAATAATACAATACTTATTTCAACGGCCAATTCCATTTTTTATTCCTATGAGTTTGTAATTTCAGGGCTTAGGTTGGTGGTTGAATTTAATTTTGTTCATCCTCCTTAAAAAGGGTGAACATTACTCTATTTTTTATTGGTTGAAGTTGTGTGAATCCCACCACAAAATGCTTATCAAAAAAGTGTATTGAAGGGGTGAGACTTACATCATTTCAATCAATAAGAGGGAGGATAACGTTCGCCTTCTTTTAAAGAAGGTGAACAAAATTGCACTTGGTGGTGATTACTATTGGCATGTGAGACGAGTATTTTCAGTGGTCGGTTTACGATTTCAAGAGATCATCAACTAAAATAAAGAAATAGCAAAGAAAATAGAGCAAGGAGGCTAGAGAGTAGGCAAGAACGTGAACATCGTGCATGTGCCATAGCGGAGGATGCCAGAGCCTTTGTGAGCCCATCTCGCCCAAAACTCCATGCCCACCTGAATACCCAAACCCGTAGTTATCTTGTTAAGATGAGAAACCGGACCATTCGTGAAACCAAATCAGACGAAAGGGAAAGAGGGTCTGTTTTTGGATGATATATTTTCATTTTGGAGGGATTTGTTAAGTGTGAGTAAAATGATAACAAAACCACAGAAAATTTTTACAACTTCACCACAGTTTTCCCTTATCTAGATCTGGTCGATCCTCTATATTTTATGTTCCTTGTCACTTTCTTCACATACCCAATGATTCAAATACAATTTTTATATCATGATGGAATTTCAATGGTTGATGCCCTGAAATGCAAGAAAACATCAGCTACAGATTAGAAACTTGCTCCACAGTTAATCAAATTGCTTCCCTTCCAATGAGGGCCTGAATAAAAACCAAAAAGACAGTTGTTCATATATCATCTTGACCACGAGAGAATAACCATGCATATGATCAAATCACAAGTAAAGCTTGAAACCTTGTTCGATATTTTGCTGTGCTATTTGGAGTTCCAGATCAGTGACCATATTACATTATGATTAAACTAATGAGGTGCACACATTTTAGGTCAAAAAATTCACAAAATCCTCTTGTCATGTTCATTTGCTCATATGAATCTGAGATGTCTGTTCATCAAACGAGCTTTCACAACAACATCATTGGGGAATGGGAGCTCAGGACACATTTCATGTTGTTGTTGTTGTTGTTCTTCTTCTTCCTCTTCTTCTTCTTCGCCAATGAATTATATTCTTCATTGGAAAATGAACTAGGTTCTTCATTTTCCAAAATAGAGGTTAGGCAAGGCATCACACTATTGTAGAACTCCAGAAACCCCTCTTGCAAACAATTTACTTACAATGTTGGGCTTTATAATGCTAAAGGTAGCTTTACCGGAAAAAAATGTTGAAAAGTGCTTCAACCACCAATTGATACTTGAATTAAAAAGAAGAAAAAAACACCTGTGTACACGGACTGGCTATTTCAGCCAAAGCCTAAAGCTCCCTCCTTCAACATATTGTTCCCTTTCTGAAATGAAAGAATCAACATCAATACTAGTTTTTAGTGCTGCCAAAATAAGCTATACGTATACGTAAAACTACCCATTTGGATTATGCTTACAGAAGCATAGTTACATATTTTGCATGTTGAAAAGAGCCTTTTTGTAAGAAAGGAAAGCTACAAAAATACAACAGAACAGATGAGAATAGACACATCTACAACCACCTAACTAATATTCAAGTGTGAGTATGTGTGCCCTTGAGGTTGTTCGCTTATTGATGTAACAGTATACCTGCAAAAGCTCAGGCCATTTGCTCCCTTTTTCCCTCGGATAAGGTTTCAGAACATCTGCTAGGCAATTTTTGATGAATAACAACATTGCTGACACAGCTTGTGCCTGCAGATTTCCACTTTCCACGATAAAACGTGATACAAACAAACTAAGCAGATATCAAGCACTTCGAGAAACAGACATGAAATAGTCATGTAGTTCAACCTGTATATAACGGACAAATTTTTGGAACATTAAAATAAGGTCCAACCATGTATAGAGAGTACAGTTGAAGTTACAAAGTATTACAATCAGTTCACCTTTATAAAATCAAGGAATTGAAAGTATTGTGCAATCAGAACTCAAGAGTTAGCGCCATCAAAATTTCCTATTGGAGGCAAGTTCCTATTTAAACTTGCTCAATGATGCATTTTAAAGATGAGAAGATTTTGAAAAGTGAATGTTTAGTTAAAAGCAGAGTAAATAGCCTCTTTAACTCTTCCAATGAAGCATGGAATCATGGGTACAGAATTCGTTATATGGCAAAAACAAAAAAAAAAGAGTAGGGTACAGCGTGGGTACGGCAAATTTATACGAACCCATATATAGATATATGTAATTTCATTAGATAGTACATTAAGTATAACGTATTTTACCAATAAAAGCTAAATAACAAAAGCTAATTCCCCAAGCAAAAGCATATTGCATAGTAGTGCAAATCAGTAAGTTACAGACTATTGTTTTAAGCCAAAAGGAAGGGAAACACAAAAAGAAGTCCTACGAACTACAAGTCTAACTTCATCAAGTTCATCTCTAAACATTTCCATCTCTACTATTTGTTTTTTTTATCAGTAACTTCTAGATATGATTTCTAATAAAAAGAACAAATAGGTGCATGATATTTCGAGTAACAAATCCAAAAGAACCATTAGAACTCAACCAAGGATATAGAATTCAATTCAAACCTAATGGATTTTGACATTCGGATGCCTTCAAGCTCCTGAACTTTCGAACACACTGTTGGTATGCGAGGGGATCCAGGTGTTCCTGTGGTTGTATCTCTGATAATTTTTCAAAGCACTTAGCTTGTTGAAACCGTCATGGTCACAAAGGTTGTAGAAGTCTCCAGCATCGAACTCATCGTCTTCCTCTTGATCCTTGGACCTCCTCTTCATATCCTAGGTTAACGGCCTGCTCAATTTCTCCATACAATGTACCCCTCCTCCACAAGGGATTCTCTCACAACACTATTAGAAGTTAATCTCGCACTCTCTAAGAATGACTACAAGGGAGTTCTTCTTTATCTTTTATAGCCATCCACCTTCTTCATAGACCACAAGGATCATCCTTATCCAATTGCTCACGTTCTCCTTCTAAAATTTCCATAATATATCTCCTCTTCCTTCATGACTCCCAATATTCTAAAACTCTCCAACTAATCTAGCAAATAGCAAAGTTTTCGATTATCTTCTGAAAATTCCAGATTCTTTCTGAGTTGCATATGTTCTTGCATGTTCTAAAATATAATATTCTAATTTTTTTCCCATATTCCAAGATATTTTGGAATAATCTAAATTTTTTTCCATTCTTCTAGAGAGTTCTCAAGCGTTCTAATATAGCTTAGAACACTCTAAAACCTTCCTGTTTTTTTCTAGTACTCTCTTGTCTACTACGAATCTAGATTTGCAGAGAGTTAGGTGTTGACTCTAAACAGCTTCATCCGTCTCCCTCATTCTCATCTTGCAACACCGGGGATTGAATAGATGTTGGAGATTAACAATCACATTGCCCTAGAGATCTCTGATTCAGTGCTGGTACTGTTTGTTTACCTGCAGGCTGCAGGTGTTAATCTGCAGGTTCTGTGCATGTTTGGAGTAAATCTCCGAGTACCTTCCAGCTCAGGCAACTAGTTCGCATTACTATTTGCTATATCGATCGATCTCCACTATTTGCTTTACTTTTTCTAGGTGCTCCTTCGTATTTGAATGTCTATAAATTAACTATGTTTGGGTACGCATTAGATTCAAATCAATGATATAGAGTTGCATAAAATTAAAACTGCACATGAATGATTAAAAATTGTTTGCAGAGAATATCTATCTATTCATTGAAAACCAAAAAACTTGAGACAGTAGAACACAATTATATGTTGGTAGCAAAATACTTCACTAAATTATGTCAGTTCAACTACGTTCTCATGTTCTTCCATTCAGTTCACAAAATACACTACCCATTATATTCAAAAACTTATAAGTAAAACACGGATCCGGATCCTCTGTGAGGATCGTGTGAGAGTTTTAATGGGAGAGTTACACCACACGAACGTAGGGATCCAATGGGAGAAACCAAGGTACTCATTTTTCTATCACAAAACGGCGTCATTTGGCAATAAAAACACAAACGGAGAAAACGGAAGCCAGCGTTACCTCTGTTTCTTCTCCATCCCCCCTCAGAAAAAAGACCTTTTGATTCCCCCACTCCAACCTCTCGAAAGATTCATGCATGGTACGTAGCTCATCTAATTAGATTCATGGTTGGGTCTTTCCAAGGTTAACTTTGTTTCTTCTCCCTTCTGGTAATTAGTTCCCATTTTCAATTGAAGTCTCAAATTGATACCCCCATCGTCTTCTGGCAGCCAAATGTTAGGGTTCGTTACTTTATCCATTCCTGTTTAGGAAGCATTTGATCTGGGTCTTCTTTTTGTGTTTGATTTTTTGAAAACAGTGTACAAAGTGTATAAAAAACTTTTGCATTTGCTAGTTTTGCGTTAAATTTTTAAAGAATATTTGTTCGTCCCAACGAGAGGAAAAGAAAAAGGAAAAATAAAAAAGTATGATTTTTACGCAAACATTTTGAGAAATATTCAAGATAAAGCCCAAAAAATTTAATAGTAATCAGTATGTTTCCTATTACAATTGAATATTAAAAACTTTTCCTGATTTAGTATTTGAATAATTTATTCAAAGTGCTTTGTCCATTTCAAGTAAATGCTCTTTTAATATTACATGTTTTATGCTCTAATTGGTGCATTCATGACAGTTGAATGGAATTATAGTAATACGTGTGTATCACATGCAACCTTTGGGCAAAATAATATAGTACTACGTTAAAAGTTCTTGCTTCGACAACCACAACCACCTTCTCCCCTCGTCTCCGGCCACAATCACCTCTACTCTCTCCACCACCACTGAGACACCTCCACTTTGCTAACTAGCCGCCTAAATCAACCACCACCGCCGATGGAGCACCACCAACTACACAACACACTTTCAATGGTCCAACCATAGCAATAGCTACCGAGATCCAATGTAACGCACCAATTTTTGGGGCCCGTACTTTGATTCTTTTTGGGTGTCAAATGGTTGGTTTATGGCTCATATTATTATGTTGTATTACGGCTTTTGAAAAACTTAGTGCCAAACAAATCTCTTGTTATGGTCGAAATTAATTTATAAATCTCTAGCTTGGTCTCAACTACACTCATGATCGCAACCAACAAAAGTTATACAATCTCGGTCACATTCCTCTATCTCCTTCCCACTGAGATTGTTATACTGCCTTGTGCGTCGAATCTTTCAGTTTGATTTCTCTTAGGAATTGAAATGTGTCTTTGTACGATCTCAAATTCAGGTATGGCCGTATGAGCTTCAATTCAACTGCTTTGTCTGCAATCCATGCGCACCTTTCGGACATAAATCATACTCCCAATGCCTTGTTTATGCAATTCATATGGCATCAAGTTCTTGCCAATAGACACGTCTTTCTTTCTTTTTTGGCTATTAAGTTGTGCAATGTCAATGCGGTTTGGTTGAGTCGGTGTTCTTTCAGTTTCCATTCTTTGGTACATTCGAGCTCGCCCTCACCAAAAGCTCGAAGTTAAAATAACAAAGATTTAAGAAAATGCAAATGGTTTTAGGGACAGTGATTCAGGTTGTAGTCTCTCAGCTGAGTGCTGGCCCACTGAAAGTAGGAAACCATAGTCCATTTTCTAAAACATTGTTGCTCTATTGTATCTTCAGCTTGAGAATCACACAGTTGCTTTCATTCTATCAGATGGATTTGACTACATCTTCATTGTTTGTTAGCTTAATTAAAAGATCTCCTGTACCTTTACCCCTATCTTCTTATTTGTTTTATTTCGAAAATGTATTCAATAGAGTTCAACCTACATTGTATAAGTGATGTAAGGGATTAAATATTATTTAGCAACTAAAATCTATCAAAAGTTTTCAGTTTGAAGAAGGTATGTCCGAACCAGAAAATCCTTGCAAGTAGGGGTTTTTAGGATGTAGTTCTCCTCGGCTTTCGTACTTGTGACGTACATTCATTTTTTGTACATAGAAATGAGATCCCGCATTTGCGTAATAGTGACATTGCCATGCGAGCCATATATGCATTGATGCATACATGTGCATGCGAGTTTCACACTTCTTCCAAAGGAGTGGATGCTTCTGTCATGTTTCTATGTTTGACTGAATTTGACCTTAGATGTGGTGTTCTCTTTTTTTTGTGTGTGTGTGATGCTTTTGTATCTTTCTTATGTTGCCATTCTTGTCCACTGACTTATTTTTGATCACTTGCATGGCGCTGTAGGCACTCCTCTTTGGCGTAATGGGCCCCCGGAGAGCCAATATTGTGTAATACTTGTGGATTGTGGTGGAGAAAAAAAGGAACACTTGTAAACTACACCCCTTTTCATGCTAGGGCAGAACCTGATGAATTTGAGGATTACAAGTTTTCAAAAAGTGAGGGGCATGAAGCAAAGGTGCTAAAAGAAAACAAAACCATAACAATGCAGTGGTTGGAGGGGTTGTCCCAGAATATGCTCATGGTTTCCGGTAGGGTCTAGATGAAGATACCAGTAACCGTTCAAGTTCTGGCTTTGCTATATCTAACTCTGATAGTTGTGTACTGTTTGGTAGAGCTTATGCAAGTGATTTGACAGGTTGATTAGTCTCCGTATCTGCATGGTTTATATTGGTTCTGTTCAAAGCACAAACCTATTTTTTACCTCCTCTGTCGATATAGTATTTTATAGTGCAAATTTCCAATGGAAGAGTCATATTCCAGTTCAAATTGCAAATGCCCGTTAGAACTCAAATCCTATATTTAGAGAAGAGGGGGACCAGGGGGTTGATCAGTGTCGGATTCTTTAATATTTAAGGGAAGTATAGGGGTTAATGTGACTGCAGGACTAGAATATTGATCCTTTTGGTAGAATTCTGCAAATTTGTCTTCTGATTCTCTTTTTGTTATTGGCTTGCTGCTGCTTGTTGCATCATTTTCCATTGCACTATAATCTGTCTTACCAATGTCTCTAATTACGACACACCTGGCCTAATGCTAAACTTGTTTTGCAATGAGACGAAACAAATAGAAACCTAGATTTTATCTTCTATGTATCTCAACCCCATCTTTAGTTGTTTCACAAATCGGGTGCTTTTTCCTTTAGTTTCATTCACTAGGCAATTTTTTTTGGTTCCCCGAGTTCTGAACACGCTCAAGTATTGTCAGTACCCCTTGTGAATTTGTCAAATTTCTCATGATATGCTTGCATTAACGTCATTGATACATTTTCAGATCCATCTCATTCCGTTGTATGGACACAATGGATATCCCCCTATTTCATATACTCCAGTTTAGTAGCAGTATCTTGCAAGGAGATCTGTTATGTTTTCTTTGTTTTCTTTTCTTTTAGGATAAAAAGCAAGTTCATTCTTGAGCCATTTGGTGTCAAATGGTGTTCAACCCGTAAGTCAAAGTTGTTGTCAACAAAAGACAAAGCCATCTTTAGTGCAAAATTGGACAGCAATTCTACCGTTTGTCAAATTTGTCACGTCATCCAAGCTAATGGGTTTGCAGCGAAAAATGAATAACGTTTAATTCAATTGTCTCTGAATTTGAATTTGTGTCAAAATGTGACCTCAAATCGGTCCATCTACGTTGCTATCATCGACCTTTTTTTTTTCCCTGTCAAACGGAAATTCTCCATTGGACCATTTTTGACAATGTGATAGGCCTTCAAATGACATTGACGAAATTTCTTTGACATCAACGGGTGCACTTGAATGAACTACTACAATTTTGAATATGGATCAAATTGGCCTATGCTCCTGACGAAAGTGTCATCTACCTGCTTTCCCTTCTTTTTTTTTTTGTCTCATGGATACAGCCACCAATGTTATAAAAATCAGACTAGACCGATTAAATACAATCACCAGTAATTTGTATGAACTCTAACATGTTGAACTGATGTATCATTCTCTTAATTAATCAAGATGCGTATAAACTAGTCAAGATACAAGATTTATACAAAAAAAGAACCCCAGGAATTTGTGATGTATAAAAAGTACTCAAATTCCAACATATGAAAAGTACATGAGTGGCATGTTCATTTTAATTAAAAAATTCTGTAAAGGCCAAACACTTGACGAAACTGCACAATTGTTCCTCGTGTGGGTAGAAAGGGAATTTTATACTTTTCTAACAACTTTTGTCAGCTTCCGAACCGAGATTATCCCTTCATTCCCTCGTATAAAACCCTAGCGATACTATAAAAAATGGCGTCCATGGAAAGCGACGAGACCTAGACGACGGTGATCGGAAAGGTTGAAGGAGTGACAGTGATCGGAAATGCTGAAGGAGTGGGAAGTGATGATAAGCAGACCTTGATTGAAAATGCAGAAGGGGTGGGTCGCGACGACGAGACCCTGACTGTGATCGGAAACGCTGAAGGAGTAGGAAGCGACAGTGACTAGAGTGACCAGACCGTGACTTCCGAAGAGGATATGTATGACACTTACCCATACTGCAACATTTGTCGCCTGGGAGGACATCACCATGCGACCACCCTCAAAGCACACCAGCACAAGCATAGGAATGCTAGGATCGACTATCTCTTTCACCATTGCGTCCGGAAATTCACCTTAGCGGGCAGCATGAAGATCCACTGCATGAAACGGCACCCACATCTGAACATTCACTAGGTTTGGTTTCAAATCAACTCGCTCATCTTCTTCCATTCTGTTAGAATTTAGCCTTGTTTCTATGCAAGTAATTGTGTATATTCATGGATCCAGATTATGAACTGTAGCTTTCTGTTTTTAAGATCAACAATCAAACCTTGTAACGTGTTGTATTATACATACACCAGTATTCTAAAACAAATTTATACGGACCCAATATAGATATATGTAATTTCATTAGATAGCACATTAAGTATAATGTATTTTACCAATAAAAGCTAAATGACAAAAACTAATTCCCTAAGCAAAAGCATAGGAGTGCAAATCAGTAAGGTACACACCATTGTTTTAAGCCAAAAGGAAAGGGAAACACAAAAAGAAGTTAAAGTAGTGCAAATCAGTAAGATACATACCATTGTATTTTTGTGGGTCTCAGGCCGCTGAGTCTTGCGTGAAGGTAGTGTAAATATGCAGTGTACGTAACACTTCTCCATGCAATGTACTACTCCCAGGGGCGGATTTAACGTGACCCACCTGTAATTGTTAGAGTTATGTTTTTTTAACCGAGAAAATAAGTAATATATATAAAAATTACTCAAATTACAACAAGACCTAGAGTTATGTTTTTTTAACCGAGAAAATAAGTAATATATATAAAAATTACTCAAATTACAACAAGACCAGCGTGTTGTACCAGCAGTAAGCATGTTGGCTTCTATGCCATAGGGTGCTGGTTCAAACCTTGCCAACAAATAGCTTTCTGTCACAGTGCTCAAACGGCTAGAAAAAAAAAGAAAAAGAAAAGAGAGCCTTCCATCATAGATGTACCACAATGCCAACAAATAGCTTTCTGTCATAGTTCCACAACTAATGGTAATAAACTATTACTCTCTCCGTTTCAATTTAAATGCTCCATAGTCCATACAAAAATTCATGCAATTTTGAATAAAATAATAATATGCAGAAATTTATTTATTTTTAGTTCAAAATTGCAAAAAATTCTATGGGGAGCATTTAAATTAGGATGGAGGGAGTATTCCGTTTATTTTTTTTCTCAATGTTCTTCACCATCTGGTATTTGATCAAAGGCTATAATTGAAAGGTGACCCATCTGTACAATTTTTGGATCCGCCACTGACTGCTCCTCCACAAGGGATTCTCTCACAACACTATTAGAAGTTAATCTCGCACTCTCTAAGAATGACTACAAGGGAGTTCTTCTTTATCTTTTATAGCCATCCACCTCCTTCGTAGATCACAAGGATCATTCTTATCCAATTGCTCACGTTCTCCTCCTAAAATTCTCATAATATATCTCCTCTTCCTTCATGACTCCCAACATTCTAAAACTCTCCAACTAATCTAGCAAATAGCAAAGTCTTCGATAATCTTCTGAAAAATTTCAGATTCTTTCTAAGTTGCATATGTTTTCGCACGTTCTAAAACAAAATATTCTAATTTTTTTTTCCAATATTCCAAGATATTTTGGAATAGTCAAGAATTTTTTCCAATCTTCTAGAGAGTTCTCAAGCGTTCTAAGCCTAGAACACTCTAAAACCTTCCGGTCTTTTTCTAGTACTCTCGTCTACTACGAATCTAGATTTGCAAAGAGTTACGTGTTGACTCTAAACAGTTTAATCTGCTGCAGGTTCTGTGCATGTTTGGAGTAAATCTCCGAGTACCTTTCGGCTTAGGCAACCTATTTGCTTTACTTTACTTTTGCATACAGGGCTGGCCCTAGCTTTCCCATTTCGGCTCAATTATAGGGCCCCCAAATATAGAGAATATATTAAATATTATGTATGTCAAATTTCTTACAATCAGGTGAGCCAATTGAAGTAGTGCAGTAGTGCTTTAACCACAACATTGTGTGTTTGAGACCTGCTTTGTTCAAATTTTTTACACAAACAACTTGTGCAAAATAATGTTTTGAAAATGAGGCCAATGGGATTTGAACCCATGACCTTGGAAACAAACATTCCAAAGTGCTTGCTACATGGGTGCCTTCTTCTTCTGATGTTGGAAAATTATGTTATACATAGAAAGAAACAAGAGGCCCCATTTTTAGAACTCGCCTAGGGCCTCGAAAATCTCAGGGCCGGACCTAATTGCATAAAATTAAAACTGTACATGAATGATTAAAAATTGTTTGTAGAGCACATCTATCTATTCATAGAAAGAGGGTAGCAAAAAACTTGAGACAGTAGTAGAACACAATTATTTGTTGGTAGCAAAATACTTCACTAAATTATGTCAGTCCAACTACATCCTCATGTTCTTCCATTCAGTTCACAAAATACACTACCCATTATATTCAAAAACTTATGAGTAAAACACGGATCCGGATCATCTATGAGGATTCTTCTATAAGGATCGTGTGAGGGTTTTAATGGGAGAGTGACACCACACGAATGGAGGAATCTAATGGCAGAAACCAAGGTACTCAAGCGTTTGGTTTGACCATTGAAAGCATAAGAATGAAATGAAAATTTTACCCTATCTTTTAAAGATAACCTATTAACTTTTCATAATCATTCCTCTCACATATAACATTTTTTCCCCTTTTTATCAACATCTCCGCGATTGAATCGAGAAGGTGAGCCGGAAGAAAAGCCCAATCTGATGATTCAGGCAGGGCGAATGAAAGTATTTTAACGAAACTGGGAAATCCCCTTCAACTACATTAAACCCCCTTCAACTATCATTCATTTACGGGTTGTCCCCTTAATGTTCAAAGTATTTTCTCCAACTTGTTATGGCCTTGTTCATTTTAAGATTTAAGATTTTGGATTTTAGGTAATGAGTGGAGCGAGATAATAATTAAGAGAAAATTTATTAAAAACGTTGCGCAGAGAGAAAGTTCAAAATCCAAAACGAAAACGAACATGGTCGTCATTCTTTTAATGATGGGTAAATTACATTAAACCCCGTTAAACCAAATTTTTTTTTCTACTTTTTACAAAATGTTTTTAAAATTATTCAAAATAAAGTTCAAAAACTTTAAATCTGAAAATATCCAATATAAATTTCAAAAAGTCGATTTTTGAGTTTTATCTTGGATATTTCAAAAAAATTGGATAAAAGTTTTACTTTTCTGATTTCTCCTATTGAAATGAATCAATAATCCACAAAAATTTAATGTAAGATAATTGAATAAAAGAAAAAAAAAACCCCAAACTCAGCAAACTTAGGGTCTATTTAAAACCTAAAGAAAATGGGGAAAAATAAAGGAAAATTTAAAAAATGAGAAAATGATGGCCAATGACGTGTTTTGATAATTAATACACGCCAAAGATGTGTTTTGTTAATGTTGAAAATGTTCTTGGCGGGTATTAATTATCAAAACAAGTCCTGAGTTGTCATTTTTCCTAAAAAAAATTCCTTAATGGTTGTTCGGTTTCTATTTAAAAAAAAAATAAAATAAAATAGAATAGAAAGTAAAGGAAAGATAAACTCTGGAAAGGAATTTAAAATTGTTTTTCTCAATTTCCTCTAACAAGAGGAACAAAACATTTTTCTCATAATTTCTTTTTATTTTCTTTCTCCAACCAAATCAGAAAAAAGAATTCCCTTCCTTCACATTTTTTTCCCCCTTTTTTTTGTTCCTTTTCATTACTCCACAAGTTCCAAACAGAGCCTAACACAGGTTTGTGGGAGTGGATGTGAGCTTGTTCCCCGTTTGAGACACAATGATCGATGGGCCCAAGCAAGTCCAGTTCCCGGGTAAAATTCCATCGCCGCCGGCGGCACCTCCGTCCACTTCGCTGCATTTCCCGGCGACTTCTCGCCAAAAACCTAGCTTCATAACCAAGCGCATTCGGATTCCTGCCCTAACTTCGAAAGAGCACGCCCGCAGAGTCTCGCTCTGTGCAACGCCTAAGGACAGACGAAGCCAAGCAATTGTGGACTCGGGGAATCGAGAAGACAAGTGCTGGGTTCATTTTGTGGGCATCGGAGGCTGCGGGTTGTCTGCTCTTGCCATGCTCGCTCTCAAACAAGTACGTAATCCTTTCCTCTGAAACTGATTAATCCGTCATAACGTATAAACCCCGTTTTAATGCTTTTCTCATGTTTCGCTAGGTCCTATTTAGTTTTCCTTCCAAAACTTTCTTCTTTCCAATTTCACATATTCTCAAATATTAAATTGTGACTAATTAACAATCATTCCAATTGGAAGCAGTAAGGCTCGTTTGGAAAGATGTGTATTTTAAATGAAGGCATTTACGTTCAATTTGAACCCATATTTAAGAGGTCTAGCTACATGAGTGGCTTGCGAAACTAGTAGGTAATATGGAACGTGATGTGGAAGAAATTGATCCTCGTATAATTGCAATCGTTAAGCATGAAGGATTTCGAGTAAAAAGCCCCTTTTTGTCAAGTCCATCAGGATAAGCTCTCAAGTTGAATGCTGACTGCTGAGCCCATATGCACACTATCTAATTATGAATTTTACCTGCTCTTGTTGAATTAGAATACCATATTCCTTCCTTAAAAATCCAAATCTGTGAAAACGAAGGCAAAAGTTTGATGAGTGTGTGTATTTTGAAGGCAAATAATTTGAATCTTTCCAGGGGTACGAGGTGAGTGGTTCGGACATTATGTGGAGCAGCTTCATGGATGGATTACATGAGGCCGGTGCACGGCTATATGTAGGCCATTCTGTATCTAATATGCAAAAGCATAATGGGTTGATCTTGCCGAAAGCCATTGTTGTGTCAAGTGCCATTCCTCAAGATAATGTGGAGATTTTGTATGCCAAGTCTGTGGGAGTCACTGTGTGAGTATAGATGCATGAGCACATTGATGGTATTGCTATGGTGGAGCAGTTGCTATATACGTAATACCCATTGTTCTTACAGTTACAAGCGAGACTATTGGTTGGCAAAGTTGACGGAGCATTATAATCTCATTGCCATTAGTGGAACTCACGGTAATTACTAGCATAATCTTCAGTCATTGTACTATTTGTGTCTCCAGTCTCCACCACATGCTGTGCTGTGAACATTGTTCTTTTTGATCTTCCACTCACCTTGCTCACAATTTGTATTAACTGGTGATAGGCAAATATAAGAACAAGTTTTTAGGTTTATAGTTCAGCACTAACGGCTCTTCCCATTTGAAGTTACAACTGAATAAAAAACAAGAGATTAGACATTTCTGAAGAATTTTTGGGTAGTGCTGCAAACTGTTTCAAAGGCTTAGAGTTTTTGTGAATTCATCTACCCAACATCATGCTTGGAAACTGCATGATGTTGGGTACATCAAATAGTTCCTTCTACTTAAACATCAATGAGCGGTGTTAATCTTTCTGTTTGCTTAAGTAGGACTTAGAAAAGTTGTTTTTATGTACTCACCAGTTCGTCCTGCAACCAGACTATAATATCTTGAATGTTCTATCGTTTGTTGTTACTAGTGCAAGTACAGTGGTAATGATATATTGTAGAATATCATCAATGGTTGATCTGCCCTGCTTCATACATTCACTCTTCAAGAACTTTAGTTATGCTTGGTTAATTCTTTCAGGGAAGAGTACAACAGCGAGCATGCTTGCATATGTCTTAAAGGCAATGGGAGATGATATTACTGCTGTGGTTGGGGCTCATGTGCCTCAGGTACACAATAGAATGCACAGCTCTGGATGCATGTTGAAATTAAGACTCAAATGAATTTCCACATTCTCCCCGTATTTTATTATAAATTTCTCACACTTTCATGCACATTTATTATTTTGTTGGATTCGGTTCAGTTTTACTGTTCTAAGCATGTGGTAAATGGTAATTGATTAGCGTGATTATAGTGTTACCGATTTTATCCCAAACTGAAACTTGATGTTTGCTAAACGGTCTGTTTCAGTTTGCTGGAGGAAATATCATTTGTGGGAGTGGTCGCAACTTTGTATTGGAGGTACTTGTTTCCATCATTTATCTCTTTATTTTTGGTGGCTAATGGACTGTAGGGGTTGATCTTCTTTCTATGAATGATCACGAAGATTTCTGTCATTTACCCTGAAACAACAAGACAACAAAAGCTGAATGTTTACAGTGCTGCCTTTAGGCTAATGATGTTTGAGGACATCATGTTTGTCAATGTCACTACTGGTTCTCATTAGAAGTTTTAACTTTTGTTGTCCTCTATTTGACTTTTTCTCCATGTAGACTATGGATGGTCATGTTTGTTTGATATCTTTGATTCTGCTCTGAAGGACTTGCAGTTTATTTACACAAATGTTCAATGTAGGCTGATGAATATGATGGTTGCTTCCTGGAATTGCTACCTTATATCGCGGTGGTAACAAATGTAGAATGGGAGCATGTAGATATCTTTGAAAATGAGGTCGGTGAATGATACCCTTCTTGTACAGATGTTAAGATGCATATTTGCTTATGCCTCTCAGACTGGAGTTGACTGGTAGTCATTTGCCTGTCTCAACTAGGAGGCAGTTATATCTATTTTCAAGAGGTTCCTGACGCAAATAAGGGCTGGTGGACATCTAGTTTTATGTGGGGACAGGTAAGCATTACCTTAGCAAATCTCAGTTTTATAGTCTATTCTAACTTAAGTCCTTTGGGAGGGGAAACACAGTGTGGGTGCATGTTCTCTGCTGGATCACAACAAACGAATTGCTGGACCAGACAATTCAATCCGTGTGAAGTCAAGCTTGGAGCCATGCAGTGATAGGTACAGAGTAACAACTTATGGAATTTCGAATATTAATGAGTGGCATGCATCAGCGTTACGTTCAAACTTGCAAGGTGGAAGTGATTTTCAGCTGGTAGGTGTGATTGTTAGTTAATGTATGTGCCTAGTAGACCATCGCAATATTAAGCATAGTTTTATATGTTTCTTTTTTCGCAAAGATTTTGGGTGGGCAGTGAAGCAACTTGACATTACTGTTTATTGTTCCTGATAAACATTGATTAACAGTTCAAAAGATGTTGACAAGTGGCATTCCTTGTTGCACTGTCTAAAGCCTTAAACTACAATTGGAAGAGGTGCTTCAAGTTAGAGTCAGCTTTCCGCAATGGGTTATGTACATTTGTTGTATCCAATCGACCCTTTTCCAACTCTCTGACATTCCACTTTAGACAAGTCAAAATGTGCTGAGACAGCTTAACTAGAGGTGATCGTGACCTGTATCATCGGGTACAACTGGACAGTCAGGCCTTCCACCAACAGTATAGTAGTGTTCTAGGATATGTCCATATATGCGGCTTTGGATTATCTATTTTACACCCACATTGCACTTTTTCGGCTGTATATTCCCTTTTCATTTAAGTTAAGACAATCACAACTTTTCTGAATGTTAAAAAATTGTTCCTGCAGTGCCACTGGGGTTGTCCGGTGGCAGACATCAGCCTGCAGATGCCAGGGGTTCATAATGTCCTGAACTCGTTAGCGGTGAGTGAAATACTTTTATAAATTGGGTATATTTGTTCCTGTGAAACTATCTTGCAGCACCTACGCTTTATAATTATGCAAATTTATGTTGACTCAGTAAGAACCTGCCCCCTCATTGCTTCATGCTCTAAATTTTTACAAATTAATGCTTAAAGTGTCGTAATATGGTTGATTTGTGGTATTATAGTCTGATGTTTAAAGAGTGGGTTTTCGTCGCTTTGTTGTGCTTCATTTTTACATCAGTTTCATTCTGCAGGTTGTTGCCACCGTGACTACTCTATTTAGTGACCAAAGGCATATTACTGAATCAGTTGATTTTGTGCGGTTACACTTGAGCAATTTCAAAGGTGT